>JAUZNC010029936.1:0-21024 GCA_034780395.1 Vannuccia rotundouncinata | reverse complement strand
ACCTTCGTGTATGCACCCCTTGATACAGAAACCTTCGTGTATGCACCCCTTATGATACAGAAACCTTCGTGTATGCACCCCTTGATACAGAAACCTTCGTGTATGCACCCCTTATGATACAGAAACCTTCGTGTATGCACCCCTTGATACAGAAACCTTCGTGTATGCACCCCTTATGATACAGAAACCTTCGTGTATGCAACCCCCTTCACTCTGGATGGCCGGGCACATGGAGAGCTGGTCAATCAGTACAAACGGAAGACCATCCTGACAACAGCGAAAGCCTTCCCCTACGTGAAGACACGCCTCAACGTGGTCAAGCGGGAATCGATCATTCTTATTCCGTTGGAGGTGGCTATTGAGGATCTCACAAAGAAAGTGGATCAGTTGACAGGGGCCTTGAGACAGGAACCTCCAGATCCAAAGTTCCTGCAGATGGTTTTGCAGGTTGGTTATGTTTTTTGACGGAAATACAAATGGATTTGTTTTTCCATGGATGCAAATGGACTTTTTATTGAGAACTTTACATCTACAACAACAAAGTTACTCAATCAATCTATAAACTATTTCATTCGGTGATTTCAGGGCTGCATTGGCACCACGGTGAATCAAGGACCTGTAGAGATGGCCGTTGTCTTTCTTAGTGACGTGGCCGAAGGAAGAATTGAGCCAACGCGCTTTCATAACAAGCTGAGACTCTGCTTCAAGGAGTTTCTCCGTAGGTAAGACACCTTCTTTTCAGTATAACTCAGTGTTCCAAAGCTAAAAATTTACTATTCATTATCGATTCTTTCACCGAACCAGATGCTTGGAAGCTCTGTCGAAAAACAAGAAGTTGATCTCCTCTGATCAAAGTGAATATCAGCGTGAATTGGAGCGGAATTATCGGACAATTCAGGACCAGTTGGACCCTCTGATAACACCTCCAACTCCAAATCGGTCTCTCAAGAGCCACGGGTGAGTTGTCATAATCTTCACTTCAAGTACTTTAGGTTACTACATAGATGTTATTATTATTTCTATTTGCAAACACAGAAGCCACGAAATAATCAAGAATGCATTTTAAAATTCATAATTTATAATCTAGCTTATTTCTCATAATGATATTTATAAAAAATTTTATTTCACTTATTATAAAATAATTTTGACGTAAACACTTGTTTAAGAGTTGATCTGTTTTATTATTTTCAAGCTTAAGGTTTGAGCAGGTAGTATAATTGTCACGATATGAGTCATAATATGAGTCTTAACACCCTAACCAATTTTAACCTATCAGAAAATGGAAATTGGCCAAATGGAAGCTTCAAATCGACCAGGTCCAGCCCCCCCCCCCCCCAATCGTTATCAGTTTCCTGTTTGCTTGTTGGTTTTCTTTAACGTTCAACCATATTATTATCTTTAATCCAAAGTTATATAATTATTTAAATATTTGTAACTTTTCTATTTATTTTCTAACGAAAGTTATTGGTTCTCTTACCTAACACAACTAATGTATACAAATAGTTAAATCATTTTATAATTTAAAACTGAACGGATCGGTGTTTGATTACAATCCTTATTAATATTTCTCTATTATATTATTCAGTTTTATCCTAATTGCTGATGACGTATAAGTTTCAATAACTAAAAGTGTTATTTGACATAATTGTAAAATTTATAAAAAGGATTTATCACTTACACGGATAAGAAATGTCAGAAAAATCAACCTTTCCATTAAAAAGTATTTTATCATAATTAATTTCTTACTGAATCCATTAAAATAATGACACGTGATTTCGCGTTTTATTTTAGAAATGACCTTGAAAGTCCCTCATCGTCAGTGTCTTAATAATGTCGCTCGTCAACTTCTCCAAAATCTTTTACTGCACTCTGTGAATCATTTTATCAAAAACATTAAAAATCAAGGTGCCTCTTTCATTGACGCATGAAGCGAAACTCAACACAACCCTAATGTGCAATTGAATGCGTTGCACCACCTAGTTTTTACATTTAAGTTCTGCAATAGTATTCCTATGATTTATCGACTGTACGAAATATTGCCATAATAATTAGGTTATTTTAAAAAGGATTAAAGTAATTAATGATTTCTACAATAATTAATGTTATTCTTTCTGCTATCTGTTATGAAACTGTATAATTATAAATCACTATTGTGTCAACTTTAATTTGTACCCTCCACTTAACCAACGGACCTATTTATCTCTATTATTTAATGCATTTATATAATTTAGCATGTATTTCAAAGAAATATTCTTAAAAATTCAACATTTTCTGCATTCAAAGTTTAATTCTATAGACAACATAACATTTATTATTTCACAATGATTGAGTGATATTGATTGTTTCTTATCGATTCTGTCACAGTGGTTTCAATGTAGAGTTGATTAAATACCTATTCTTCGATTCCCAATTGCCCATTTATTCACAGCAATATCACGCACTATATTTTAAATATTCCAAATACTGAACAGCCAACAACTGTATTTTGTTGCTATGCGGTTACCAGTACAAAATTTATTACTTTGCTTCGGAAACTATTTTCGCCCTGATGAAGGAAGCAAAAACCTTTACACCTTTCCTAACTAATCTTTACTCTAAGCCTGCATTATGTTCCTATTTTGCTCGCTATGCCGATACGCCCTGTGTAAATTTCATGCAATTTTAGGTTTATAAATCGATAATTTGTACCTTCTACCTTCCATTCTTTTTTTTGCAAGCTCACAACTTTATTTATTTATTCGATTTTTTTTTATATTTCATTGTCTTCTGATATTCCCTAAATAAAGAGATGATATTTAACCATTATTTAAAAGTTCTTTCCTTCTTACGTTTGTGATAGATTTTCGCTGTATAGATAATATAGTATGCATTGAACTGTTTGATTAGCATCGACCGTCATCTTAAAAAAATTGTTAATAAATGAACACATGTTTGTCTCATTCGATTTATTTTTCGATCGGTTTTTAAAATAATATTGTAGACACAAAGCGAATTCTAGGATAACCAATAGACACAATTCACATTTCAATATTCATTCAATTGTGTTGCACCTATTCTAACGAACTTAAAATCTTGATTAAAAGATTTTAAAAATTCAAACATTAAAACTATTATTTTGTTATTGTATTTTTACTTATTTTTTCCTCATAAACCAATCGCTGCTTTTAAATATTAATTTAATAATGCTACAAGGTATATTAAACAATCTTAACACTATTTAACTCAATTGTCGTAATCGAGAACATCAGTTTCATTTAATATTATTTATCGATTATATTATTATTATCCAAAATGGCAAAAGTGTGTTAGCTCATACCACAAAAGAAATGATATTATACCATAAATTGTGTTAGCTCTTACAAATCTATTTTCTGATTTTTGCTATATAACTACGTATAGGTATTAATATTATATGAAGTTTAAATTTCCAAATACAAATGTTAGTATTCTGATAAATGCACATGTATGTGCTACACGTATGTAGGTGCATAATTTATAATTGTACTTTAAAAATGAGTTTTTATATTGTTGTTACTTGAATATTTATAGAGACATCGATATTATCCAACTTCAGATTACATAAATAGTTGTGGTGTGGTGGTTATATCTATGTTAATAAAAATGTAGTATTAATAAAAAATTTTACGAATTAGTACTGTATTGTATTGTTATTGTTTAGCGATTTAACGTTATGTAAAAATACATGTATGAAATAGTAAAAACTACGTCGGATAAACGAAGCTGAATTGCATGAAAATTGATCAAATCATCTTTAGAAATTATCTCGGTGTTGTAATATGAGTGACAAACTATATAGATTTATGGTAATATAAGTATTAAGACAGGAATCAATGCGTTCCTAAGTACTGCGACGAATAAACGAGGGCGACGGATTATTGAAGTTCAGATTATCTATACGAGACTGTATTGACTAATTGGTTCCTGTAAATTTACAAAGCAGTATTTCGATATAAAAAGCTATATGAAAATGATTACTGGAAGAATCCCAGATAGTTTGTCGTTAGTCCTATATTTCGACATATCGCAAACAAACTGTGTGAAGTTTTTTGTTAGTTCTATCGAGACTACTGATATTCCAAATATTGACTGATCAAAATTGTTCGTTTAGAATACATAAATAGATAGCTAAGTAACGCAATTATATGCGATTATCGCAGTTTATGTGAATTCCCAGCAGCGATTTTGAAAGTATTTTTAAGAATCGCTTTCAAAAAGTGTGAACTGAATGTTTTTTATCTGCTCAAGAAGGCCGGTAGCATTTCACAAACTTTTCAAAATCAGTGTCTCCTCAATCATGTATTTCAGACATAATGTATTCTGCCTGATTATAACAGGTTCCGGTATAGTACCTATATGAACAGGTTTGTTCGTGGTCAACAAGAGCCACCGATTTATAACAGAACCAAAAGCCATTGATTTGTACAATATAGGACGGGAGGGGTTGCTTTGACCGACCAATGACCGACCAATATCCAACAGCTAAGTATTGTCAGACGATCGCAGGTCTGCTAACTCTATTTTCAAAGGTTATTCATGAATGGATCACAACTGGGCGTCCTTCAAGTCCTTTACAAAAGCTTCCGATACCTTGACTATGCACAGAAAAATCCAGCCAGATGCCAGCTGATGACAAAACGTTTACGGTATCGAAATACGTTAAGGTTGCCAACATGCATTTTCCGGAGCTAATCCCCAGAGTAGGAGAAGCCAAACATTTTCGAGAGTGGTTCACGAAAGGGTCCTAAAAATACACTCGGAACAAGTGTGTTGAGTGCCGAAACTTCCATTCACTGTGTATCCCCTGTTTCGGACCTTGGCACGAAACCCAGACAGACTAATTCTGAGAGATTAAGAATTTTTTAGGAGGTAATTATAAAGAAAAAAACATTGATAAGGATAAAGATAAACTAGAATTTATAATATATTTATAATGGTAGAAAATTTAACATTTATAAGGATATAAACTTATAAAAAACTAAAATAATGATAAAGCTATGGACCTATCAATTTTCAAGCTTATATAGTCATTAAATTGCATTCGTTAAATTGATCCCCAACTTTATACTTAGTTACAGGGGAGGGGAGGGGGCTTATACCGGAGAAAAACGGTAATGTTTTAAATAGAAATATAATAAAATCACTTGCAACAATCAATTTTAAATAATTCAAAAAGTCCACAAGATTTGTGCTTATACGTGAGTCCGAAACGATATCAAAACAAATTAGGATATATAAATTTGACAGAAATTCTAATTAGGTACAAATTCACTACACTACACACATCAAAAAAGCAGTATTAATACAGTGTGATGGTTAAATAATTAACTATTCAATAAATAATAATATCCATTTTTTAGATTGATTGTATTTATTTCAAATTATTATGTTTTAAGATGGTAGAACAGATACTTAATTTAAATTAATGACTTTATTACTTAAATACCTATTAAAAGACAATAAGATAAAGATTGTCTTCATTTAAATCACAAAAGGATATCTTGATCTAGAACTATCGATTATTTGATATAGGCAAAAGGGACCTAATCTGTTTGCTTCAATTATAAAATTTAAAACCAAATATTACGATAATATATCAAGGATATTCACAACTAGGATTTTGAGTGAGGCATTGGTATAATGATAGCATAATTTACAAAATAGGTATCAAGTTATGAGAACATTTTTTAATACAAATCAATTTAAAAATAAATCAACTAAATAGATTGAAGCTAGATCAAAATATGTTTTAAAATTTGTTAGCGCAAGTTAACTCTAAAATTCCTTAATCAGATGTTTTGTAAATTTCACGTTTTCGGAACCAAACTTGAAATGAAATAAATTCTATTAAATATAACCTCCCTTTTTCATTAATAATATCATCCTTTTTTCTAAATAAAACTGAAGCAAATAGAAACAAAAAAACAATTAATAGTATTATTAAATAAAAGTATCGTTCATATTTTTTGTAAATATTAACATTTAAATTAGCAAATAGTTTTATATATTCTTAAATATGAAATTACATATAAAGATAAATTTATATCGATATGTGATGTATTGAACTTTGTAGTTTTTCTTCATTAAAAATTATCATTTTTTATTATTAGATAGATGACAATAACAAAAAGTTATGCTTTTATATAAATAAAATATAATACACACAAAATTTGAAAATGCTTTCGTGCGCAAGAGCTTCGCATATGTTGGGCCAAAGATTAAACAAGGAGGACCTTTTCAGATTAACAGTGTTATAAAAACGGTATTTTAAAATTATAAATAGTTTGTCATGCTTACGTTTGTGATACATTAAATTTACATTCAGATGCCAGAATGGGATAGAAACCAATATCGTCAGACAGTGAGACTCAATAAGTACAAAGAACGTATAATTGTTGCCAGGACCAACAGAGCTTCTTGGCATATAAGGGGATTAATTTCACCTAAAAATATAGAAATTAAAATGTTTTTTTAGACCACTCGAGTCTATCACCAAACCACTCAAAATCAATAATTAAAATCAACTGACACTCAACCACAACTCAATATCAATAATGAACTGGTTTGTTGGTTTTTATTATTCTTGAAAATATATTAGCTAGAATATGTACATTTCCGGTTTGGATTTATGTTTCATGATTATTAGGAAGAGAAATGGGTTGTTAATGAACGAAAACTGTAATTTTCATTATTTACATCTAATTTTTAAATGAATGCGATTCTTTATTGACCTCAAGTTCTTTCATCTTCTGACCTGAAAACTTAAAAATAATTCATATCATAATAATTGTGCATTAACTATTGATACTATACCTTTTTTTCATAGTAAAATAGTAATCAATTATTTACAGAATTTAATCATTGGTCATGTTTTCCAACCGAATTATCCTTTATAAATTTTAAAGATATTTTGCAAAATTTTCTTATGAAACTATTAAAAGCCATTTATTTACCTTTTTCTGGAATAATTTTAGTCAATGAAGAAATCCTCTATTTTAAGTACGCTTAAATTCAACCTAACCTCTTGATTAATTTTCCATATATTTCCTGAATCATACACATTTGGCCTTTTAATTATATTGAATGATCTTCAGTTATAAAATATTTGACAGGTTTATAATTAACGTTGAACATTTTAATTATCGATAAAATAATGATAATAACGATAATTTTGTTATTTAAGATCGTTACGTACTATAAAAAGAATTTGAGGAAAAGATATTTATGTGTTGTTAAAATTTTAAAATAGAGTATTATTTCTCTAATAAAATTTCTCTATTAACATTTTCAATTCCTAAAATTGAAGTTAATGTAATGAATAATTGGAAATTATCGGAAAATTATTGATAACAATGTAGCTTTTATCGACATTCGCGGTGCTAATGGATTTACCTCAAAATATCTTCTTTATAAAATTTACTTCATTTACACTTTCTTAGCGAAAATTTGAATGCTGTAATTTCATTCATTCATCATTCATGAATAATATATTACAAAAAAAGAAGAAAAAGCAACAGAATACAATAGACCTTGATTTAGCTGCCAGAAAATCGAAAGGAGAAAAATTAATGTTTCACTTTCTACAGTAAATAAGGTACGTCCTGTATTGTCACTTCAGAGATAACCATAAAATTGACACGTACATGACCTCGAATTCCAAAGTAACCGTATACAATGTTTCATTTCCTCTCAAAAAGGTTGAAAAGTGATGACCTTGTATCTACAAAAGATCATGAATAAGTCACGAAAATTAATTTCTGTTAATTTGTATCATATTACATGCCTGTAAATACTCCAGTTTTATTACAATATTATTTGTGAATTTTCGTAATGTTATATTTTGATTTAGTTGGAAAAATACTAAAATAGACTAATCATTTCTATCGGTAATGACGAAGGAATTTGTGCGTCCAGGTAGACGAATCTAATCAAAATCCTCAACTAGACGAATCCTGAAAGCAAAATTATTGAAACTTATATGGATAAGTTAAATCTGAAAAACGTGATCCTTATTGGCAGCGACTTAAGAATACTTTCTTTGACTATATGAAGATATCTATGGTATCAAAGTTGTCACCATGATCATTCCACTTCATGACAGTTTATGTCAAACAATTCCAAAATTACAATCACTAAGTTGTAAAATTTACAGCAATTACTGTTTACATCTCACCGCACTCAACGACTCTGATCTGGCTTCAAGACAAGGATATAATGTCAATTTCTGAACACAAACCCACTTCTTCTTTGAATATACATAAACAAACAAACGAACAAGTGAACAAAGAAATATATAGAATATTAGCACATCTGACTATATATCAACATCCCTGGGAATAACATAAGCAAGTGTGTGCAGAAGCAAGTTAATAACATAATTAGCCCACTTCTCACAGCTATTTTTATTGAACAAACCAACGAAATCTAAGCAGTGATTCCAAGTGCCATAAGAGAGTCGGCCTTAATTTTGAGAATGATAACCTTTTCCCGGAAATTATCAAGAATTTGGTTCATCGAGAAAAAGGAATCAATGAATAAAACACAAATGCCGATTTTTATGAATTCCAGCAACTGTGCCTTTATTATATAAACATCCCCAATAACTATAAAACAGTTCGATGCATTTAGTGACATTGAGGCACAACCCGCCTCCTCGTTGAATATACATTTTTTATCAAAGATTTCTGCGTTATTTTACAAACCTTTATATTTTAAAGGAGAAATATATCATTTTGGGTATTTAATTATATAATTTTCTGTGCGGAATTATTTTTAGATTTACTTTAAAAATGCTCGGCTTTATAATTTATAAATAAGCTACTATATTTTTAAAGTAAATTTCTAAATTGTTATGATCATTATAAAATGGAGGCGAGCCCCATTTAATATACTATACTTTTTCAAAATATCTATTTTATTTTTAAAAATACATTCGTCAATTAAAATAATACAGAATTGCATTTTTTAATTATGTCATAAATCATTTTTATATTTTTCAAATTTGTCCTAAATAAAACAAAAAATAATGCTTAAATATTTTTCAATTGTTAAATAATATATTATTTGAAAAAATTTTTTTTTTTAGAATTGATAAATAAATGAGCTTTATTAAAAAAAATTAGCCCTTATAAAATCTATTTTTATTAAGCTTCATGCACTGTCAAAATAAACAAAATAAGAAACCCGAAAATTCAACACTTTGAAAAATTAAATCTAAAACGCTATTTATTAATATTTTTGCAAATACAATCAAATATTCTTACGATTAATTATGGCTATAAATTTAATTGAATTTAGAAATATAATTCGAAACATTCGATAACAATTAATATTTTCTCAATCTTTACTAACAGCAACAAATTTTTAGAAATTAAATAAACTGATTGCGTGTTCGTAACTGACATGACCACTGATTTATTTAGCCTCGAAAATTCTCATCAATTTGGAATTGCTTCAATTTAAGAAAAGGTACACGAAATAGTAAACATTGGATTGGTATGGGGATCAAGTGAGAGAGTATATAAAATAAAGATCAAAATAAATACAGTGGTCATGTAATTTAACCCTTCAATTCAAGTAACAGTTATTATTTAAATAAGATATGAAATATTAATCATATTTTTCTCTAACAACAATGTTGAAGATAATTGATTGAATTATTTCGCTACATCTAGTCTCCAGTAGTACATAATCAATATATACTATATTTTCATATATCTTATTGTGATTAATTATTTTTCTTCATATTTATGGAAGAAAAAATACGTAAATTTTAAAAGTTTTAGTTGATAGTATTTAATGTATTCAACAAAATATCCAAATTATAAACTTTAACATCTTTAATATGTTTTTAAAGCATAATACAAATTAATAGTGTTAATTATTAACATGTGTATCATTAAACGTGTCTTGATGCTAATACATTTTAAATAGAAATATATACAATACAATCAATATAAAATGTATAATAAAAGTAAAATAAATATTCTCTGTGATAAAATTAACAGCTAATAAAAATTACACTACAAACCAAATTATATTCAATTTGAATAGAAAAATACTAAATTATGAGACGTTTTAATTTTGAGTCTTCTTCAGTGATTAGCAAAGTTTCTAAATTTAAAAAATTCCGTATCACAGGAGAAAACTTACAGTCAGCATTGTGGATTTTATTAGCAGTTAATTTTAGTACAGAGTGAGTCATAATTTAATTTAATTTTTATTTTATTATACATTATACACTTTATATTAAATGTATTATATATTTATATTATGTCCCTCTCTGACATACTCAGGCATATTAGACATTTAAAATTATTAAAATTTTCTTTAATTTCAAAAAACTTTTTTTCCAATTAAGTTTTTTTGTACTTCTAAAATAAAAAATTGTTTTGAAATATCGAATGAAAATTCCCATTTTATAAACTTTTTATGAAATATTTTTATTATTCAATTGATATAAATGATTTTAAAAACATTTCCATTTGGAAGAAAAACAATTGATCTAAAAATACAAAACAATCGGTAATTTGATACAAATATTCAATAAACATAACCTTTAATGTAATAATTAGTAGGTATACATTAATTAAGAAATTTTATTGAATGTTTGTATATAATTAATATAGAAAAATAAAAATATTTAAAAGTTTAATTCTAATTCAAATTCAAATAAATTCATTATTTAATTTTAAAATTTGTATTTGTATCAAAACCAAGAAATAATTTTTTTTAAATAAAATAATGTCTAAAATAGAAAAAAATTATTACAATATGGAAATAATTTAATAAAATAAAATATTAAAAAAAGAAAAGAAAAGAATGAAAATAAATAGTTTTAAAAGCGATACGTAGTTTGATTATTTATAGAATAAAAATTGCTAAAACAGTTGTAACTGTACCTACAACAATACTATTTATTCTTGAATAAACTATATCCTATATTAAATAAATTTCTAATTTGCCATATATTTAATTGCGTAATATTTTTTAAATTTTAAAATAATTTTCTAAATAAACATAGATAACGAAATAAAAAAAATAAATTATATAATTATGTCATTATCCTAAACTTCCTTTTTATTACTAGATATATACGAAGGTACAAATTATATTCTACAGTTTACAGTTATAAAGACATGCACGATTTTCATTTGCTCGTAATCAAAGGGTTAATGTTTATTTCCTTGAGCTTAATTTACACATAGATGCACATTATTGCATGCATTACAAATATTAATGACATATCAGAACGCTATTTATCTAATAAATGTAAAATAATTTTATATTTGTATACAAGGTAACGCTAAATTTTGTAATAGTCATTTCTCACCTATAAATCTATCGACAGATAAAAACCCTAGAAAAGGCGTTATTAAAAACTATATTTCTGTCTAATACTATTTCAATGAATTATTAAAAAAACTTAGACAACATTTTCATTATTAAATTATTCTTCCTTACAAGATATATAAACAACAATTTATTTATAATTTAAATTAAGTATTATTTTTATAAAAATATTTGGATAATTTTTGATTCCATGGATCAATTTGACTCGATACTTATCAGAAGAATGTATTCAGTACGTTTTATTATGATTTAAATTGATATAAATCTGATCAAAATCTAAAATACAATAATCAGGTATCGTATCAGTTGATCAACCTTACTCTCTCCATTTAAAGAAGAGCCAATCTTAACAAAATTCTAAAATTCTAAAATGAATAAAATTTCTTTTGATCTGAACCAACAAACTTTGTTAGAGTCTTTCTTGCAGATATATATCATCAAAGTCCAGTCATAAAAACGTCTCTTGCCTCCGCCCACTTGAATAGGGAGCTTCTTTCTGACTCTGAAATGTTGGCTCTCCGATATTACAATGTCAGCTATATCATAGATCATCGATCAATAACAAATAAATTGTTGCCACCCCTTTCATAATTCCAAGGTTTATTGGATTTTCTGATAGTGATAAATTTTGAGTTGTTAATGAAATGTTGGAATTTGAATCAAAATTTAGAAGAAATTCGGAAATAGATTATGACAAAATTATTTATTGACTCATAATTTACAAAAAATCTGATTCCGATAATTAGTTCGGAAAAAATATCGACGGAAATAATTGTAGTTCAGTAGAGATTTCACCTGAAAATATATTTATATCAACTTGAAACAATAAAGTCATCTTTAAAAATTCAAATTATTCATGGTTTTTTCAATCCAAACGAAGCATGGATTTTAGTTTTTTTTGCATTCTGATTTGGTATAACATTTAATAATTAGTTATAAGCACAATTGTTCATTTACAGATAAACTTAATTTGCTGAATATTTGGTAGTAAGAAATATTTCTCTATACGTTTCTAAATTTATTGAAGAAAAAATGTTTAAACTAATTGAAGATTCTTAGAATTTTAAGTGAGAAAAACAGAAAACAGAGACTTATATCTGAAAAAAAAATAATAACAATAAAAAATATTCTGGAAATAAAACTCATTTATACAATAAAACATAGGAGAAATCTTAAAATGACAATTTTAGTGTGTGCAAAAAGGTTTATATACAAAAATAAAATAAAAATTTCTAATAAAACTGAAAGAACTTCCCAACAAGTAATTGTCTATTCCTCTTTCTTCACTTTAACCATAACATAATTTTAAGTTATTAAATATATTTTTAATTTCATTTCCGTTAATCAGAGAAGCTTACTATTCATATTTTAAAACTTAATATTAATTTATTGCTTCTGTCCCAGCTTAAATGTAGAAATTGTGAATTTATGAGTATACTTATTAAAACGAATTTCTTAATACCTTTTGCCTTGTGAAGTCTCTACTATACATATTAATGTTATTAAAAGTTTTTCTTGTTTATTGCGTGATATCGCATTTAATCCCTATATTCATCAACAATTTTAAAATATTATTTTTATTAAAAAAAAATTAAACGAAATTTTTATTTTAAAAAAATAATTCCCTTTTTATTATTATTTTTCACAAAATATAAATTATTAAAATTCTCAAAAAGGTTTTCACGTCAACCATTATTGAATATGCGGTTAAATAATTTATAGTTGTTTCAAAAAAACAGAAAATAGAAGGGACAGTTATAATACCATTAATCTTATATTTAATTCTTCTATATACAAGTGATTAAATGATTAATTATGTTGCGTCTTATAGAAGATGGAACACGAAAAAATGACAATTTGAACTTCAGAAATTCAAATTTCTAGAAAATTCTTAATTAATCAAAAATCAACTCTCTTTTATTTATACATATAAAACCATTTCATTTAATCATCAAGATATTTTCTGCAAGATATCTTTGTAAACATTAAATCATTTTGTATATTTATTATTAGATTTGTTATATTTGTTTTGATTAGTAGGATATAAATCTACTTTGACTTTTAAAAGATTAACATTGATAAAGTTAAATAACATACGTTGTGATTATTCTATTAAATATAATTAACATAGAGTAGGTAACCCGAATGTTTCAAAATACAATAGCGATTCTGAATACTAATCTAGTCACAATCTTAAACTTATTTTTGATATCAGTTTTCAACTGACATGTACCACACTATATGTTATAAGAGGAAAATTAAGATTGTATTTGATGTTTAAAATATGATGAATCTCTATGAGATCTAATATATTATAATAGAACAGGATAATATTATTAAATTGTCAGTTTTCAGCATTTAAAAAAATATATTTAAAGTTTAACAAGCAAAAAAGATTGATTTAATTGGTTCATAAGTGGGTTGATATTAACAATGACATTTATAAAAAAGGCCTGAAGAAAAATCTGACGAAAGGACAGAAGAAAAATGTCAAACTATGTTCCTTTCGCCCATGGGGTTTAAAAATATATTTTGTTTAAACATTCTTTGGATCATATTACATTTCTCAATATATTTATTTTTTTCTGAGACATATGTTTGTTTTTTATTGTAAAGTGTGAATAAAATTATTTTATGTATATGATGGAATTTCATAATTATTGTAGAGGTATTACAAAATACAATAAAAGTATGAAAACCAATAAGTGAATGGTGAAATTCGATCATTTGAGAGTTTGGTGGGAATTTGAGTTCATTAAATTAACATCTGACAATGTGTGATGGGGCTATGTTAAGTGTGACGTTAATTTTATGGGAAAGGTAAGTAATTTGTTGGTTATTATGTAATATATACATTCTTAAAAATACTTATAAAAAGTATAAATATGCTAATCTTGAACATATCAATTTTCAAAATTAATCTAGCGTGAACGGAATCCAATTTAGTTAAACAAAGAAATATATGTTTATTCAAATATTGAGAGGAAGTTTTATACAATTAATTTTTGCTGGATGTTACAAAAGCAGAATTTAATTTCATAATTAATATGAAAATATGAAACGGTAATTAATTTAATGGGAGGGGATTGTTTGATATTTGGTTGACATTAATCATCGAAGGTTGTATGAGTGGTCTCGAATAAATAATTCATTTCCAAATTTTGAACAGCAATTCAACGGAACAATTAATACACCGCATATATTTAAATAAAAAGAATATCAAATTTTAAATTAAATTTTAAAATAAAATATAAATTTTTTACATTGTGAAAAACTTTTACTTTTTCTATAATTTTTGTTTTACTATTATTAAAATTTACTATGAAAGTATACATGCGTGTGAAATTAATATTAAAAATGTATAAATTAATCTTGATGGACAATATATAGGCAATTCCTATTAAAGCGGGGAACTGCTTATATAGTCAAAGGAATGCTTTTAAATATCCAATACATAAATTATCTACAAAAAAACGTATGATTATTTTGAAAAATGCAATTATTTAGTTGATAAAAGCAAACCTAATTTTAACTAAAAATTAATATTTTAAAACTAATTCTCGATTTAATTATAAATTATCTTTAAATAATAATTGATTTTTAGATATAAAATTTAGAAAAATATTTGTTTATTAAGGAATATATAGATAAATAAATAATTCATAATAATAAAATAAATAATAATAAATAAATTAAATTTAAGAATTAAATTAAAATAAAATTAAATTAAAGAATTAATAAATAAATAATGAAAAGGTTCTTTAAATAGAAATCGTAACTAAATTTTGTTATAATTCTGGAAAAAATTTAAGTTTGTTGAAAGTTTTTTCTAATAATTAAATATCCTCCCATTAATTAGGAATACATTATTTATAATTAATTCTGTTAAATGAAGGATTTTTTTCGCACAATATTCCTACTTGTCTGAGTCAACTCATAAATGTTATAATAAACTAAAAAATTGTTTCAATAAATTATTCTGAATGCTAATTTGTTTTGGGAATAACTAATAAAGTAAGAGGTCATTTGAGACTCTTTATAGCCTTGAAAATATAACTAATATTTTAATACTTCCTTTAAAAATATTCACTTTTTGTCATTTAACCAATATTGGTCTTATATTCACAATTGTAAAACAGGTTTTTGAAAAGGGCCGATTTTTTCATTTTATTATTATCTTTGATAGATCTTCTTTGAATAGTTTGAAATATACTTTTGTTCATATCATATTTTTATTATAACACATTTAAATCAATATTCAAAGTCAGATAAATTTCGAAATTGTTCTAAAAGTTTATTAAAAAACGGTCGCTTGTCGTTCTTTAGGATTCAAAAAAGACAAAAAAATCAATTTTTATCGTTTTTAGATAAAGATTTTTTAAAGAACGATTGTTATTTGATATTATTATTTCAAATAGTTATTATCTATAAGGTAAAAAGCTTTATTTAATAATAGAATAGGCTGTTAAAGGTAAAATATCTACAATTTAAAAAGTATTCAGTATTTTGTTTTTTCGTTTATGTTGTTAAAAGACATCCAAATATAGGCAACATTTGTTCCGAAAATTAAAGAAAAATATTATTTTAATAGTTTTTGACAACTATTTCAAATTTGATGTTTTCATGTGGGAACATCTGTCCAAACGGTTTTTTTTACGAGCAAAATTTTACCGAGGTCTGTGGGGTAGACATCCGAGGACGCCTGCAAACTCTGTATGAAGAGGAGGATGTGGTTACCTCGTCTTCGAGCTGTCGATGAGGGCTGGGTACCTGCTGGACACATTAACCTCGTCAGAGCAATACAAAGAGTTGTCTAGAGATCCCAGTAATATAGCTAGCTATATATACTCGTATAAAAGCTTATAATTTAAACGTAGTATATCACCTTTTGGTCAGATGTTTCCTTATGGATTCAACTAAAAGTATACAATGTTGAAATTTGGCGATTTAGTTTTTCGACAATTTAATATCTTTTATTACTTTATAGTATTGACAAAACCTATAAATACAGAGATATATATTTTATAAAAGGTATTTTTATTATTATTAAAAACAAGTTTGTAACAAATATAAAGATTATAACAAATATAATTTTTTTAAATAAAAATTGTTAAAAACAGCTAAAGCAATTAAATTGAGTTAAAAATAAAAATTGTGAAATATTAATCCACAAATAAGCTAAAATAAGACGATCTGACAGCAATATATCATGTCAGGATTGACCCCAGATATTTCCAAGTGAAGTCTATAAACCTGCGTCATTCAAAGATAGTTTTACAAAAATTCTAAAAATATAGAAATATTTAATATGTAATAAAAAGTTCCAATATTTTTAATAAATTAGAAAAAGTTTCATTATTAAAATAATAACCTGAAGTCTGTTTATCCGTATAAAATATTTATCCGAATACCTACATTTTTGTTAAAATCTTTAAAAAAGTATATATACATTTGATAAATGTTCTTAAATTTAACACAACTTGTTATGTTTATCAATGAGTATTATGTTTCATACTATTTCAATTATGGAAAAACATTTCTATACACTTGTTGACTCCGTCAAAAATATCATCACGTAGAAATATTTATTGATTATTTTTGCATATGGTAGTTGAAATTAAAATATTCTACAAAGTGACGTTATATTTTTATATTACTATACATTATTGTTATTTTCATTAAAAAAATGTATGTAAGACATTTATTTATTTTTAAAAATTCTCCTAATATTTTTTTCATATTATTTCTATATTTAATTATATTCCACAAACATATTGATAATGCGTGTACATGTTCAAGCTTTAATATCAAATATATTAATATCTGCTAAAATTATATAATAGAGAGTTTAGTCTTGATTCCAATCATATCGAATGTTTCAGATAAGTTAATTTTATGTAGGTATATTTGTAAATATTTGATATTAACTCTACAATTAAAAAAATAATTATTTGCAATTAGTATTTATCTATTCATATCAAGAACATTTATCCAAATTGAGCCACAGAGAATCGACGATTACTAAAATAGTACCGACAAATAGATATCTTTATGAATAATTAACGATTAAATTACCGATAGGAATAACCTCCCATGCGGTTATATAAATGAAACTACACTTGAATCAGTGTTTAGTCCATAATTTAATTAGTATCAAGAAAATAAATTGACTAATTATCTGTCAGTAAGAAAAAATATTTACATGCAATAAAAATAGGAATACATTTATCTAGCAAAATTTAGACTAAGCAGTAAAAAAAGTAGAAAATAAGTTACTTAATCTGGTATGTGAGTATTCTGCATTTCTCTAGCCTTTTCGCTGTGCTGAGTTAACTAGAGCTGTGGAAGGAATTCTTTTAGCTGTTTTGAGAATATTAGTCGATTTCCCTGGCCGTCTGCGAAGCATTCTATAAATGTATGCACCGTCAAGTCTGGAGGTCATTTTATTTGTTAAAGTCCAGGTCTCGCTGTAGTAGGATATTCTACACTATAATGGCTTTAAAACTATTGATCTTATTGTTGGTTGAACATGTCAATTTCCATACTTGTTCGAGTTTGTTTGTGGCCGCAAAGACAAGGCTTATTCTGGTGCTTAGATCTTTGGGAGATAATCCAACCCAACCACGGAGGTACTTGAAGTCTTGGACTTGTTCAATTATTCCATCTAAGATGTGTAGATTTGGAGAGTTTACGCTGTTAAAACACATGTATTTGGTAATTTTCCTGTTTATTCTAAGTGTTCTACTGTGGTGAGCAGGAGTTGTGCGTCTTCTATTGCATGTCTTAGGAGTGCGATATCCTCTACGAAGTCTAGATCACAAATACTGCGCGCTGACCGCCTAGTCCTAAGTTCTTCTCTACGTCACCATCAATTGGGATGTCTTTGTGCTCCTGTCGTTTCGAGGATTCATCATTAGGAGCTAATTGATGAGTCCTTTGCAAGAACCCATTCGCATCGTCCGTTGAAGGAGTGGGTAGGTTTGTTAGGTATTTGTCCCTCGGATGTGTTGTCCTTGAGTCCAGATTCGCTCCATGAAAGCTCCCAATCCAGAATCCTGCGTTATGTCGAATAGGTCACTGACCCCATCAGACGTATAGTAGGTATATTTATTAAGTTTTATACTGAAAATATTCGCAAACTTTGAAAAGAATATCATTTAATTTAAATAAATTTATAATAAAGAAATACAATTAATTTCTGGACTTTTTACAAAAAATATTCAATGTAATGCTAGAATTAATTTGATTAAATTGATCGCCAATGTTGTTCATACAGATACCTATCTATCTACTAATCCCACATTTCATCTGGCTAGATGATTTTCTCATATCAAGCGTCTCATCTTTGTTTTTGGCTCTGAATACTAATTATTCCATCTGACGAAGAATATATACCCATTCCTTCAATCATTGACTACGATGATTGTACATTGTTAAAAAAATTCTGAGTAAAATTCGTTTGATATTATTTTACAGACTATAACGCACATTTGTAATTCACTCGTTTTTTGTCATAATTAATTTATTCCTCCCAATTTAGAGGCAAATAAAAACGTTGATAATATTATATTTTCCTTTCTAATATAGTAATAATAAATATTTATTAGTGATTAGATAATAAGCCTTATTTAATTTCTGTATTCACAATTTCCCGCAAATAAATCTGAATATTTTAACAGGAAATAAAGAAAGTAGTTGAAACAAAAAACTTTTTTTTTAAATATTCGCAAACAATTTTAGAAAGCTCCCCTATAGTTACAGGGTTATTTAAAGGTTTATTGCTTCATATAGTTACATTCTTATACTTATTACAATTAGCCGAGTATAATTAATTCTTAAAATATACTCTGCATGGTTGGAACCTAATGAACTCAATAATTAAATACAATACTTTATTTGTCAGATAAGTTTTCTGCAGAAGTTTCTGAAAATTGCATTACAATTATATTTAGGTGATATTCAAACTTTACTTGTCCTATAATTTTTTTGCAGATATTTATTTATATATCTTTCATATTAGATCTTTATTTAATTAAATAAATTAGTAAAATGACTTAAAAATAAATAACTTTTAATTTTCTTATTAATTTCAATTAGAACTATCAATTAATTCCCAACTATCAACGTTAGCAAGTTAATACATCTTCCATTTTGAGTTTAAGTTTAAGAAATATAAAATAATATCTGAGTTTGTGTTTTTTAAAGTTTGCTTGCTTTCATATAACACTGATCGATTATGAAATAAAATGAAAACTTATTTTACAAAACCTACAGATTCATTTTTTATCATAATTGTTGAAAACTTTGTTATTTAGAATAAAATCTGATTTAATATATATTAATTTATAAGATTTTTTAACATTTTCATATTTTAATAAAAATCGGACTTGACAGGTGTAACCTACTAAACTATTTTTATTATATAAAAAATGTAGCTTTATGTTATTGGTGTTTTAGTATTTGGATATTTTTATGCGTGCAGCAATTGGATAGATATCTATAATAGCCAAAAACATTAACTTTGGACAATGAAGCAGAAATAATCAATCTACTTCGATTAGAAAATAATTTTTGGAGTTGCCTGCGGAAGACAGATAATGAATTAATCTTTTCTAAAACAACATTTTTTGTTTGAGCACAAACAAAAGGAATTCATTTGAGAAATGCACAAAACTTGTTTCAAAATTGTTTTAGTTAGCCGCCCCACTCAAGGAATTTTTAATATCTTATATAACATTAACTCATGCGGCTTCCGCGATATTTCATTTTTTGATTTATTACTTAGAGATAAGTTTTAATTTATTTATAATTTGATAAAAACGTTATCAAATTATTGAGATTTAAGTTCATATTTGGTGTTGTCTAATTTAAAACCGCAAATAATAATTTATAGTTTTTACAATTAAATTCCAATTTTATTTTCAGAAAATACATTAAAAAAAGAATGATTATACATCCATCGAAACGTAAATCAAATTATACAAATTACGAAATCTATTTTAAATAAGTAAAAATTATTGATTTACTCTACTGCACTCAAAGATTTTGTCAATTAATTAAAAAATAATGTTTCAATGAAATATAAATGAAAACCCTCACTGAATCAAATTTAACCGCTGCTTTACAATAAACTATTATCATGGTATAATTTATTGATTCAAGATTACCGACCATCATTTTTATAGACTATATAGACCTCTTTCAGAGAAGAAAATTATTAACAAAATATATTTATTTATAGTTTGTATTAATATCATCAATATTAAATTCTTTTACAAATTTTGTTAACATATAATTTAATATTAATTTGAAAATAATAATTATTACAATAACCTTTTTTAAATTATTTATAAAATTGTATTGTAAATCTTAAGAGGAAGATGTTCCACATATCTAATAAATTCTATTTATATTTTATACTTATAAAAAATTTACATTGTATTTTAATATAGTTCCAAATATATATAGGCTGTCCCGTAAAAAATTGCGTTTTTATTTCAGAAATATGTATGATATATTTGAGTGCAATGAGTAACATTTAAAACTGTACAAATATTATTTTGAGCAATGGCAAAAATTATTTAGATATAATTACCATCATTTTCAATAATTTTGTTGAGATCGACAATCATTTCCTCCAAAGCTCTCCTCATT
>JAUZNC010029925.1:0-21025 GCA_034780395.1 Vannuccia rotundouncinata | reverse complement strand
ATACGAAGGTCGATGCGAGAAAGAACGATCAAAAGTTGAGAAGAATTTTGAAAAACACCTTGAAGATTAGATAAATGGTTAAACTATCGATCTAAGTAATTTCAACACTATATTCATATTCATTCTTATTTTAAAGCTATTTTGTATCAAGAAAATCCTAAATAAAGTTTATAAATACATATATTATATTGTTGTTTTTTGTGTTTTATCAAATTGCGATTTTTTCAATATTCATCAATTTTAAAACTAAAAAAACGATTAGAATTTTTTTAATTGATTTCAAAAATAATATTACAATTAAAGTAAAATAAAACAACTTTTTTGTATATTCTTTCTTATCGCAAAGTTATTTTTTTAGAACATACATAACAAATTTGATATTTATTAATATTTATATATCATCAAGTCTTTTTTCAAAGAGTTTACAACCGCATTTGCTATAAAAATACTTTGCATTTGTAATTCTAAATAACCGAATTTTCATTTTATTGAAAAGTTTTTAAATTAATAAATCATTATTTATAGCTCAAATTAGTTATCTAAATTAGTTCATAGATATATGTGAATTGGAATCTTTTTAGGATAAAAAATATGTATTTACATTTAAATACAGAAATGTTTTTTAGATAGGTAGGTATTTATAAATATATAAATTGCAGTCATGAATTACTGCTTGAACAACCATTTAATTTTTAGGAAAATGAAACATTTAAAATGGTGTTTGAATGATTAAAATAAATAAAAAAGCATGCGTAAATATAATTTTTCCAATTATTATTCTTTTAGTAATATAAAATGATGTTTAAAAATACAAAAATAAAGTTTGGTTTCATTTTCAATTGATTTCAAAAGATAAGTTTAAAATTATAATAATATAAAAAAGGAAACATTTAGCACGATGCTGTAAAAAATAATGTTTATTCTGATGATGTAATAAACATTTTTTACAGCATCGTGCTCAATGTTTCTTTTTTATAATTATAATGCTGTCGAAGGCCACTATATCCTATATATAATAATATATTTTGAATTAACAAATTCTTAAGCTCGTATAAATGAATGTAAGCGTGTTATACTTTTATTATCTCAATTTTGTAACGTTTAATAATCTAAACTATTGATATAACGTATTGTTTGTTATAATTGGTTTGTTATGTTACTATGGTTTGTGGTTTTGAATCTCTGTAAAAATATTGCAATCCAAAAATAATATTATAAGTAATGGATATATTATAGATATATCTAATATTCATATAGAGAATTTACTATAATTAGAAAAACTCAATACAAATTATACATGAGGTAATATTATTAAAACAATATTTATTGTCGACCTCTATATATACCTATATTATATGTCCACTATATGGTATGATTCAGAAATGCAAAATACTGCTTAATGAGCATGATTAAATATATCGCCTAATAAATAAAGTTAACATTTTGTAACCTTAATTGGAATAACAATTTTGCGGTAGGAATTATAAACTGGCTAGTTTGGTGATCAAAAGCCCTATTTAATTAATACCTATTGAGAAGCACGCGCGCACACAATCCTTTTTAAGTATAGATTGCAATACTACGAACGATAAATAACTATTATAATCTACATATTCATCAAACAATAGTGATAATATTATTGTACAAAATTGAAAAAAGTGTGTTAGTTCATACCACAAAAAGAAATGATTTGGCGAAATAAAATTGTATTAGAGCAGCGCTTACGTAAATAATATCTGATTTGAGATAACTACTTTTTATGGAAATTACAATACATATATTAGAAACAACTTTATAATTATAAAATTATTATAACTACCGATTATTTTGAAAAATGTTTACATGTATTGTAATTTTCATAAATTGTAGTTAGCTCAAATCAAATATATTATTCCCGTAAGAACAAACTTTATTTATGAATCCATTATGAATATATTTCTTTTTAATATGAGCTAACACACTTTCAGCCATTTTGGCTAATAATTATTTGATTGTATTTCAGTTTTATAATTGCTATATTGTTCGTATTTATACAAATTGTAAGACAATTGTTAAGCATGTAAGTACCTAATACAGTACACTTCTCTGTATACAAATATTTGTTGGAGGGAAAATATTCATATATTAATCTATACATTTCTTTATTGTTAACTTTTTCCTATACTGAGAAAGCACTCGTTGTCGAGTTGATATTCGCTGTGTTAGAGCAGCTCTTACGTAAATAAAATCTGATTTGAGATATCTATGTTTTATGTAAATTACATTTCATATATTAGAAACAACTTTTTAATTATAAAATTATTATAACTACCGATTATTTAGGTTACCGATTACCGGCTTTAAGGAATTAGACTCTTGGGAGAAACCTACGCTGGACGCAATTGTTGAAAAACTATTCTTCTATAATAAACTCTATAGTGTAATATTTGTTTTTTGGCCTTCTGATCTAATTTTCCTAAGTGATCTCGAGACTCATCACCAATAACCTAGAACCTAACTGTTCATAAGTCCCTTAAAATTTGCAAATACGGGACTTATGAACATCAGGAAGGATTCGTTGGAACATCTAAGGTCTATGAAGTTGAGACTCTTCTCCTGATTATTGATTATATCTTGACAACAGGCATAATCGGAAGCCATGTTGGTTGAATTAAAGTATTATTAGCAGCCATTGCGTGAGGAGATGATGACTTGAAATGTAGACTAAGAGAGCGTAGCTGGACCATAGACTGGAGACTGAGAGACTGAGAGACTGTTGAGACCCTGAGAGACTTTTGCTGGACCGTAGACTGGAGACTGGACAGTCAGAGAGCTCGTGTAAATGAAAACAGCTACTTAGACACCTCCTTATATTGCATGATACTCGATTCTTATTAGTTAGAATTTAACACTATATTATATTATATTAGAATTTAGACTTCTATATTTGTTTCATTAATTAAATAATTTTAAATAATAACATATCAAATAATTTTATGTATTTGACAAATTGAACAAGACATTGTCATATTGAGATAATTAATTAGAAATTTACATGTAAGCTTTTTCTGTATTTCTACTTAAGTTAAATTTGTTCGAAAATATACCTACTTACACTTTAAATAAAGGGAGTTTTGAAAATATGGTTGTGAGAGCTAACTGCCTTAGCTAATAATTTTAATGTGAGAGATATACGCAAATACTTTTTGTTATTTATATTTGTCAATATGATCCATTTTTTAATCAATAATCGTATCGTTCATAATCATAGAAATATAGGATTTCTATATGAGTTTTGTAGGCAGAAATATAGAAATCCTATTGTTATTGATTAAACTGACTGCAAATTTAAATATTATCTGAAATTTAGAAACTTATTTAATATAAAATTATCAGGCAGAAATGTCACCATTTCTGCCTGATAATAATACAAATAATCTCAATGGCTTTTAAGGCATACACATGGACATACACATGGACATAATATAATACATTTTATATTTTTATTTCTATGTTCATAATCAAAAAGTAAAAGATTGTATGACACATATTAAAATAAATAATTTAATTTACAAGTTGTGTATAATAATTTAATATTTTACAATTATTATAATGTATAGATATAATATCGATGTTTAGCTCTCGTAGTCCGATACAGATGTCATGATAACATAATTAAAAGATACGTGTTGAAAGAAACAATACTTCTGTTAGGCATCCTGTTCTTCAACCGGATTTCTGGTATCGATATTTCTGTAAAATTATTAATATTTTTATAATTATAACTAATAATAATTATAATTTAATTATGAAATTATTCATACTTAATTATGTTTATTTATTGATTAACTTTATGATTAATGCTTGAAAAATAAATATATGTATATGACATATTGGACAAATAGATTTTAAAGATTTTTTTACGATTTCTACGTTTTAAGGTATATTCTAAATATATTTTATTTAGAGTATAAAACCATTATACCGTGTATTAAAGTTAAACTATACAGAATTGATACTTACGATTTTAATTTATTCTTTTTGTATCTGTTTATAAATTTATATACTACAATTCCTATAAGTATTGCGATAATTACTGGTACAATAATACAAACAGCAATAATACCTACAAAATTAACCAAAGAAAATCAATTTAATAATAAAACGAATGTGTTGTTATATTAAAAGTGTACATATAGGTGAATAATGAATTTGTTTGTGAAATATATATTATGTTTGCTGTAATCGATTATTTAGTTTACAACATGTGTTTTATATTAAAGAATAAATTCATAATGGGAATTATAGATCATTTGAGATTATTTTGTTATTCTTGGAAGTCTGAATTGCTGATGTATTCATGTTTCTATTTAATTTAATTTTACAGTTTTCTGCAGATTTTGTAGATTAAAAAAACAAAAACATATGTAATGATGGCTTTTGTGTAATACTAAACTGTAAGATGTGGCACAGGTGGTGTGTCAGTGTGTCGGTCTGACTATCAGAAGGTAGCCCTGGCTCGGTCCAAATTAATTCCCTCTGCTATGCGAGTCTGTTGTTTATAGCGAACCGAAAGCTGACCTGTGGGAACATGCCAATTTGTCATATAATTTGTCATAAATGTCATATAAACACTATATTTATACATATGCTCCTCTATATGTGACTCTTATGCAATTATGTAGCCCTAAAAAGAAAGATCGATTGCTTTATTAAAGTGAACAATGTTCTAGTCATTATACGAATATCTGTTAATAGATTATAAAGGATTCGATTTGCCGAAAATTTTCCATGGGTTAGAAATTCCGAAAATCGTTTCGAATGATAAAATCTTCTGATGAAATTGTAGAGGTTTCAATAGATTACTATGGTTTTCATTTCACCATTACAAGTGAAACATCTATGGTGAGATTATATGACCATGTATAAAACTTTTATGTAAATCATAAAGTCAGCATTCGGTTATAGTAGAATAATTCTTGTAAAATGTTGTGGTAAAATTGCTAATAAATGTTTTACAATTGATTATGGTAGATATATGTCGCAACTAACTTCCCATGAAATTAAAATAAAATATAATTTCTCCCTTTGCAATATGATATATTCAAATGGAATCTAACAAAAAGCCTGTGTTGCAGTAAAACTATAATTTATTTGCTGTACAAAAAGTTGGACCATGGGATTTCTTGAGACTTTTCAGAAATATTATTTGGGACCTACCTATATTAATATTCTAATAAATCGTAAAACCTTTGTTAGCATTTTTTCACGACAATAATTTTATCATATTTCATTTTCTGTTCTTCTATGTAGCGAAAAAGAAATGAGCAATACGAGTTGACACATTGAAACAAAACTTTGGATAAACATACAATGCATTTTTATGTAAAGGTATGTAATGAAAACCTATAGTATTACTGTAAAACTTGTAATAAATAGTAGTTACTAATCTACCTATATGATAAATATGTCTATATTTTAATTATTAAATAAATTTCAACATGCACATTTAAAGTATATATTTGTATATTTATAAAGATGTATTTACCTGCATTGCTATTTTCTAAAATAAATAGATGAAAATTTATAGGTTTTTACATTGAAAAGTTTGATTATATGAAATGTAACGCAGAATTCGAAACACTTAAATAATATGTTGCTGTCTCAAATGTGAATATAACCTAACCCCCCCCCCTATCATTAAATTAAGTTATACGTTTCTAGTTTCTTTTCAAATGAAGAAAAGTTCCATATTCCATATTCCATATCCATAATCTCTATCTAAAGAAACTAAATTACTTTTCCAAACTGACTTCAACTATGACTATACAAAAATGGGTTCAAATTTCTACTGACATGGCTAATTTGTATCTCACGATCACACATTGAAGAAAATATTGCTGATTTAGTATTTCAATTAATATTTATTTTTGTACGAAAATTTAACCAGCTGTAATGAAAAGCAAAATAGGGTTTTGGATGAATTTTGAATCCAACAAGTCAGTGTTATTAGTTTTCCTCTTTCTGCTATTGATTATTTTCAGTTATTGAATCCAACAACGCATTATTATAAGTTTTCCTATTTCTGCTATTGATTATTTTCAGTTATTGAATCCAACAACGCATTATTATAAGTTTTCCTATTTCGGCTATTTATTATTTATTTGAATTTAGAATACTTAATAAGATTAATTCACAATTTGTACTGACAAATGAATGATGGCAGATGAAAGCTTGCAAAAATTGGATTTTAACACATTTCTAAGTAATCAGATGATAAGTGTAAGTGTCCTAAAGTGCACCCCTCACTAACATAAAGTTCCACTTGTATACCATGTAAAACAAAATTGGTGCTATTAAGCCGCATATGCGGCGGTGACACTTGCATTTCACCTCTATACCCCTATACACATCCTCTCATGTCTTTTCCAGAGATGCATTCTCCTGCATTCTAAGCCTCAAACTGGAAAAAAATTTCCTCTTGCGAGCTCGGATTTTCTGGCTACGCTACGCTACCCCACCCCCCTCCCAACATCAAATATCATCTAGATGAGACGGAATCTAGCATGAATTCTAAGAGTACGGTTAGTATGGTTGATCAAAAAAAGCATAATTTTAATCATATTTTTAATCATATTCAATCATATTTTAAATTAATTAACTTTTTAAAAGAAAAGAAAATGGATATTAATTTTGAAACAATACAAGAAGATCTTCTCAACAACTATTTAAAATGGTTCCATCATGAAATAAGAACAACCAGACTTTATTTCAGTGCGCCAAGCTTAAATGCACATATCGCAGACTTTAAATATCTCATTTGATATTATTAATGGTTGTAATTTTGCTTCTGCCAATCGCTTGTTAAAAACTATGGCCGGTCTTTGGTTGACCGATGGCGGTCAAAGCAAAGAATACTGTTCTTTGGAAGAGGCTGATTTAAAGAAAAGGTTAGATTCTTTTGATATGTCTTCTGGTAAGAATTTGCAAAATGAACTGTTGTTCAATATGTTGTACTTTTTTTGAGCACGAGGTCGTGAAGAATTGCGGCGTATCAAACGAAGTGATGTATGCTTATATAAAAAAATTGAAAGAGGTGACATTTATAGCCATCCAAATAATAAAAGAAAAAATGTGAAATGTAGTTTGAAGTCAAAATAGTATGCTGTCACTCGAAGTAGTCGCAATGCATTGAATTATATATCTTGAAAATTAACCAATACAATCCAAATTCTGATAACTTATTTCCGGGACCAATTGTCGGTAGAAGACAAAAAACTAAATTCCACATTGATAAACAAGTACGGGATGAAATATTTCTCGGCTACTTCCTAAAGAATTTATCCAAACAAGTTAATTTATCAAATCGTTGTGTGCGTTGTACTACAGTGACACGTGCCAAAGAAAACGGCAGATGTTTGCCTTACTACTGGACATAAAGACGAATTAAGTGTTGCACGATATGATCGGCCATTCAGTTTTGTTATTGCAATCAATATTATTGATACGACAGGGATATTAAGTTTAAAATTATCTAACTACAAGCAATACCTTAAAACAAATAACAATGTATGTGGGTGGGGGCCTGCAATGATAATAATTATCATTTATAAACTCAATACATTTATATAATAAGTAACACTGTAAAATAAAATCAACTATATGAAATACACATTACGACAGGATTTCAAATATCGAATTGATTGTCTACATCATCTAGGATTTATGAGATTTCTTTATAATTGAGATCATTTCAAAATTGCTTAGAAAAATCATACTGATTTCTTTAATTCGATTCGTTTGTTATCAATGTAAAAATAGCATTATCTACACCCGATAATTTTTCTCCTGGTGTTTAATTTTATAAATTTCCTGTTAATATGATTTTCTGAATAAACAAGGTTTTTTATCACCAAAACAAAAAAGTTTATGAGAGTCAAATCCTGAGAGCTTACAGTATATTCGATAGACACTCTTCGTCATGACATCAATTACGAAGCCATCGGGCATATAGTGTGGTTTATCGCTGTGGATTAATTCATTTTCATAAATGAATGTTACATTGGCCTCTATTTGTCTATTCTTAAAACCGAATTTTTAGTTTTTCAAAATCCGTTTCACATATTTTTTAGTGTTGACCCTTTTGACTCATTTCTAATATTATTTACGAATTTTGTCCGAACTCCAAGTTGCGATGCTCAGCGCATGCTATCAGAGCTAAGTGAAGACCCAAATCGTACACAAGGGTTCTATTAGCTGCTGTCGTGGATTTTACGTACCAAATTAACCCTAAGTCCATATATACTATAATCTTCTTATTCAAATGAAATCGCATTCGCGATTCTCTTAATCCGAACATTTCCTTCTTTTGCTGACAACTCCATTTCAGTATCTAGTGCTTCCTTTTTTCCGGAAAAGATTGCATCACAAAAAAGTAATTATTGTTATTTAAAATTTTTTTTTTTAAAGTATAATTTAAATAATGTTGCAAGCCTGCTACGATTCCTTTCAAAGTTCTTTGTGGATATTTTGATCCATCAGTCTTGCGAACATCACACACAAAATATTGCATAGCATAATTGTCTATCTTCATTTTTTATCTCTTCGAGATCCTTTAAAACCTTATACGGGCCACTCAAAATCGACTTTCCATTCGTAGTGCCATAACCTAAACAGTCGCACAGTACACTTGGTTTTTACTTGAGTATTGTGTAGAATCCTGCTATATATCTTCCTTTGTAATTCTTCTTGACTTCAAAAGTAGGAGAAAATCTTGACGATGTTAGTTGTATAATTCCTTGTGGCAATTCAAAATCTTCGTCCAAGAGATATTGTAAAAAACTGTTGTCTAAAATATCCCTCATCATGAAATAATGATTCAAATTTAAAATAAAAACTATGGATATACTTAATAATTATCACATAGTTCAGAATATCATTTAGATTGTCAAAGCATGGTTTTCTTATTAGACTTATAGAAAACCATATATAATCGTATTATTGGAAAGCATATGAAAAGCTATGTTTGTTTTATGTGCATCGCAAATTTACTGCTACATTAACTGCTGCTAAGTATAATTGCTAATTGCTAACTTAATTGCTAATTATAACTGCTGCCATTATAAATGACACCAATGTTTTTCCTATTTTGAGACAATTTGTTGATTATTAGGACTCATATTGTAATAATTATTTCGAAAAGATCGTTCCAAATTTCCTTTACTAAATTAAACCAGCGTTATGTAAAATAGTAAAATATTACTACTCAAAACATTAATTCATACATTTAAAATGCTATATAAGATTAAAAAATGAATGTATTCACAAATACTTACTTTTTTTCACCAACATTGTAATATTACGTATGCTGTCTCCTTGTTCACAGGAAATAGTAAATTTGTTCATAGTAAATTTTACTTCCCCGCCTGAATGTAATGCTCTATAGTGGTTAAATGTTTTAGATTTCTTCAATGGTGTATTAAATTTCAGGAGATTTAAACCGTTATTACCATAATATTTGCATACTATTCGAACATACTGTCCCTCTTTTAGTTCTGTTGCTGATATTTCTTTGTCATTTAGCATATCAAAAATATAAATAGTTGGCAAATCCCATCTAAAATTTAGTTGTATTATCTTTTTATCTATTAATTGATTTTTACTATCTGTCAGTATCAGATATCTATTATGATAATATGGTGTTATGTTTTTGAAAACAAGTTTAAGTAAATTGTTATAATAATTTATTTCATATAGTAAAGCAGCATTTGTTTTCTTTGCCTGATGATATATTTTATCCAGCTTCGAATAACCTAATAAAACAGGAATATCTGGTGATATATACATATTCATATATAACGTTAAATAATCGTCATCTGTAATATTAATAAAAAAAGTGTGTCTTGCATTTGGCTCACAGTAAATGCGAATATCAGTTTTATTACCATTTTTAGAGTACATTTCAATGGCACTTATATAAAAGGAAAAATCTGAAAAATAGTTAAATACTGATTTATAATATAAACATATTAAAATGTAATGTAAAACAAAATTATATTACATATAGAATAGTGTAAACTTTATTTATATTTATTTAGACGAATCTGAATATTAGACTAACTAACTTTTGTGTATAATTTATTGCTTATAATAATTCTTATCTGACAAATGGAGAAACACATACATTTTTACGCAGTTTCCTACTCTAACATATTTACGTAATTTACACATTTCAAAATGTTTTCGGAAAAGAATGGACTTACTTATAATGTTACAAAAAAAAGCAATTTTAACATACTATTTTCTAACTAAAAATTCCATCGACTACATTAATTTTCAAAAATATTAATAGAAAAATACTTTAGTATCTCTTATAAAAAAATTATTAACAGGCTGTCAAAATATATCAACAATGAGGACAAATCTAAAAAAATGAAATAATTATTTAGTAAATGTGTAGTTTCGATGAATATGAAGTCTAAAAAATATCGCAGAATGTATAGTATTCTAAATTTAATGATTTTGTTTAGTAATACAATATAGTAATTATTAATATATAATAATAATCATGAAAAAACAATTAAGTTACTCACTTATTAAGAAACATACAATAACTTTCATTGTATGATGTATATTTTATTAATAAATTTTAAAATGATCAGCGTTTTTGAGAATTAAATTTAAAATATGAACTGTCAGTTTGAATGACTAATTACAGGATTACTAAGAATACATAATTTGAAGATTCATCATTAGCAAAATCATACAATAAATCGATTTGTATATGTTACCAGATCAGAATTAAGTATTTGTGTCATAGACATTGCATTATAACTACGTTATAACTATTATATGTATAGCTATATAATGTATATAGTTTGTGTGTGTTAGTTTCGATCATAGATTTAAACTATATCTCTCATTACACATAGATAAGCAATAAACCATATTTTCAAAATAAATCAAATGGACCAATTTTTTAAATTTTGGTTTTTAGTTTAATAAGGTTTTGTGTTTTATATTTGTTGTATGATGTTTGTTGTTGCAAGGTCGTTGTATGATGTTTGTTGAAGGAAGTTTAATGTTTGATGTTTCTTGGTGTTTTGTTATTTTCTATTAGTTATTAGTTTTCAGTTTCAGTTTTTAGTTTAATAAGGATTTGTATTTTATGTTTTATGTTTGTTGTTTGATGTTCCTTAGTTATTTAGATATTTTCTATTAGTTTTTAGTTTGTTAGTTTTTGACCGATTTAAATGATTTTTGAACCGAAAAATGCGCTATTTTAACAATGTTTAATAAATTTCACAATAAAAGAAGAGAAATAAATCGAGTATCGACTCTACACCCCTCTAGTAAATATTCTAATTAAATATATATTCTTTTAAATTCACTATCCTGGACAGTGCCAAAGACAACATGACCGAAAGATTAGAGAAGCGCCATACATCAATAAACATTAGCCCTCGAACAACTTACCTATATACATTTCTTCATTGATATCTTTTTACATAACATTTATATCATAGAACGATAATTAATCTATATCTGTGATTATAAAAGTTAGAAATAAAAAAAAACAGTATGGATAAAGTTTAAACACTTAATAAACTGTATCAAACATATAAATACGCACAATAAAAACATATTGCGATACAAATGGAAATTCTGAAATGTTTAAAATTTAATATTTAAACATCTAACATATTCGATGAAGATGTATAATAGCAAATATTGCATTCAAAATAGATTCTTATTAACTAATAGCATTGCTTTTATGAAAAATTGCAATTCTTTTTCAATTAATTAGTGAGTTCGCGACTCATCCCTAGGCTAGTCCAGCAAACAGTTGATAAACATCATGTTGAGTGCACTGCTTGGAGTCAACATCAGTTGACACACAATTGTTCCTGCCTTTTGGAAAATAACAGATCTCCTGTTTATAAAAATTCTCCTTAGAAATTGGTTCGGTTTTTGTAGCGTCAATATGTAGATTTGACGGACTAGCGTGATGTGTGTTTTCTTGGAAAGCAACTCCAACTGTTGTATGTAGAGTCCGTTTTCCATCAGCTGTATTGTCTGGCAATTGTATGTATAGCAGTAATTATACAGGGTGGTCCAAAAGTTTACTATTTACAAATCAATTCTTCAATTCTATACACTAATTGTACAAGAATGTAGCTATTGAAGAGGCTTACGTTAAAAATCATCATAGCTAATTTTTTAAATGGAACACAATCACTCCTGACATGTGCAGGAAAGTAATGAATAGTGTTATTCATCGATTAGAAGATTTTATTTCCACAAATTGTCACCAATTTGGACATTTAAAAAATTATCTCTGATGATTTTCAACATAAGGCTTCGAAATAGCTACATTCTTGTATAATTATAGTGTATAGAATTTAAGAATTGATTTGTAAATAGTGAATGTAATAAAATTTGGATTAAATCTACTTTTTAAAAAAATATTTCCGAGTTCTGCTACTTTTTGACCACCCTGTAATTAATTAAAGCTTGATAGCTAGCTTGTCGCTTCCTGGCTCGATTATAGGATTCCATGATTTATAGTGAGAAATGGAATGACTTAAAATAGGATTTAAGGTAATTTTATGATGCGTAAAAGGTGATTTCCTATATGTCTATAACACATTTACATGCTCTAAATGGCTCTGTTTACAAGTCATGATCTAGTTTCGGTTTAAAATCCGCCACATTTTCTGACACACAAAGAGTGACTTCCTATACTTATGTTCGTAATAAATTTATATGCTCTAAAATGGTTCCTTATTATGATAATAATGGACTAAATTCTGATTGGGCGTCCACATTTTATGACGTCACCAATCAATGTTTGCACGAAAATAAAATGTGATACGGCGAACAATAAGTGACCCTTTGGCTCCCATACTATAATTAACGCCTACACTGACCGGGGACCTTTCCGACGCTATCAATAGGTGTCAATAAGACAGATGTTATCATGGCTTTTTAAACTCATTCACTGCCAACAATTATTAATTCATGGTGGAAAATTTTACAAGCATTGGTGAGATGAAAAATGTATCATTAACTACAATAGCTGCCAATAGGTGTAGATCAGCCAGAGGCAGTCATGTCTAGTTTTAGAACCGCGGAAATGTTGGTGCTCGATAATTTAAAAGTAATAATTAAGGCTTTTCCCGTGCTTTTCGCTTTAATACGAATTAATTAGGCATAGGAACCGAATACCGAGGACGACAATTTAAACGACTTGATCACGGGGATTAGTTTTAACTTTGAATTAACTGGACTCCTTTTAGATAAGAATTCAACTAGTAAAAGTGCGCCGAAATTTTACATGTAAAGGTGCCAAAAATAATTTAACATCTGGTTTTATTTGAAAATAGGATCCTTTGTTTGGTCCAGACCTCGTCCTAACCTTCTACTTAACCACAATTTAGCATTATGCTTTCTTACACTGTTAATTAAGGATTTGTCTGAATCTGTCAACAATCTTCCACTTTCTGTACCTAGGTTTCTTCTGTTTTCATATTTTGGTCTGAGAGTAAATACATAATAATGTAACATACATTTTTTAAAACAGCGTATTATTAATGTGTTTAATATAGTTTATAATATTGTTTAATGTATAAGAAATAAACAGACATAATTATTAAAATTTGTATTTGTAAATATATTTCATTTTACACAATATTCGTATCGGTAATAATGAAAATGTAAATGATTATATATAACAAAAAAAAATAATTATATAATATATTTACAGGTTGTATATAATAGTTTAATATATTACAGTTAATATTAACATTTACTGTCAACATTGCAATGAGAAATCAAAGAAATGAGATGAGCGTTGAAAGATAAGTTATGATAGACCATACATCTATAATGTATGATTTACATCAAATGTTTCCACAACTGTGGCCGTGCTCCTGAAAAAAATTAAATCAGAATTCTTCGAGATAAATATCTTGTATGCTTTTTATTAGGGTTTATATATTTGGAACAAGCATTAATGAATGGCGTTCATCGACTTTATTACAAAAAATATATAATATTTATAATACATTTATGAATTCAATAATACACTCTATATACCGGTGGTATCCAAAAGATTCGTTCGATTTTTATGAAGGGAAAGACAAATTCATGTAGGAATAAATTTTAATTATGAATATACATTAATGTCCAAAAAGTTATTCAAAAATAAATATCATCCGCGTCCATTCATTTTGTCCATCTTGCTAATTACAAAATTAGCGAATAAACTTTATCTTTTCTATTTAACCAATCATTTGCAGAATCATCCTCTTCAATACGATTTCTAAATCAGAGACTGAGAAGTGCGTTTTCAGTGAATATGATAAATATGGGAGATAATGGTTTAGAGTAAGATCACGAGAGTACAAGGCGAGGATGGTATATACAAGGCAACTTGAGTTATTTTCACTTTTATAAGGTTGCTCTTTTAGTATGAGGACAAACGGTGACTTGTACAAGTTGCAAGCCACGATTCTCATAATCTAAATATCACTATTTCTTTGATAGAATTGTGTCCTTCACCTCATCGAGTAATCCACATCGAGTGATCTTCTTACCTTGCGACTATCTTAGAAGAATATGTGTGACATTCTTAGTACTATGAATATCGACGTCAGTCCGATATTTCGTCTGCTCCTTCATTTATCAATATGATCCAGGACTTATCAACTGTAATCAGCCTTGGTAAGAATTTGTTAACTGTGATTTTGATGAGTAATTCTTTACAGATTCCTACAGATCTATCATCAAGTAAAGTAACTTCCCGGCCATATCGTAGACTGCTTAACACCCGGATAGCAGCTGTTTTTCCACGCTATTTGTTCTGGAAAAGATTTGCAAGTAAACTATATTCTGGCATTAATGCCTTCGCCATCTTTCATTATTTTCAAATCAAAAGTTTATTCATTTAAAGTCGCTCGCTCTATATTTGTTGGTCTTGACACTTACTTCGTATACTTTTATTCTATTGTGTGCTCCATTAAGCCTTCTCGTCAAACAGTATGATCAAATATGATCATTAATTCTAACTTCTATAATTCTTTTCAGTTCTAACACCAGTTTTATAAAGTTTTTAGTCGCAAAGGTTTGAAGTGCTAATGCGGTAGCCCTATTCTCAGGGTAGGGTCGAAAATTTCGTTGAAAATAGACTAATAAAACATTTCAGTCGCATCTGTAAACTTCGCCAAATGAATGCCCAAGTTATAGGGGTTATTAAAAATAAACCTCTGACATTAAACAGTGGGGAATAGAAAAAATAACATCTGCCTTATTAAATCAATAATTTAATGGATAATCAAAATTTCGGGTCGCAACCCTATTTCGCAATAGAGTGGAGTAAATGCCTTATAATAACTGATTTAGTAACTTCCTTCCAACGCAAACACATTTAAGACCTTACATGTGATGATGTCACCAATAGATATGCAATCATTTTTAGTTTATTAATCTTGTTATTATTCTTCTCTATATCACTAATACAAGAAGAATATAGAAAACTCAATCCAAAGCCCGAAATAAACTTGATCTAAATAGGGAAATAATTTTCTAAATTGTCAAAAAATGTCTCTCACATACTTGTCATCGCAGGGCCGAGGTGTTAAGAAACCACTCATTTTAGTCAATCAAAAAGGACTAATCCATTTATTTATTTATTGTATTGGTAACAGCTGCAGCCTGGGTCATAGAAGAAGCCTTAACGTGGCGACCCAGTTTCTTACAAATTCTTCCGCTCATGGATACCAGCCGCACTCGAAGAACAAAACCAAGTAGCAAATAATGGGTTTTTGCCCATTTCTAAATTCTTTGAACGTTTCATCCGAACAAAAATACTAAATTATTTACTTTGTGTCTCACGAAACTTAATTACTTCTTTTTTGTAGTCAATCACGTTAAATATTCGAGATGGCTATCCAAATATGAATTAGACTTCTTGAATATAGACAGCATTCATTCAGGTATCCGCAACATTATAAATACAGGATGCTTCACAATTCGTAAAACGGACAATTCTAACTGATTAAACTATCGAACAAACCGTCAACTGCGACTCTGCCTCAAAACAAACAGGTATTAATTACTTCAATGACCAATAACGTTGGCGCCATAATGAGATTAATGATGAAAAAAGAAGTTGAGGAACATTTATCAACATATTGTGCTATTGCACCAGTATAATAGATGTGCTGGACTTTCGGAGACTGGTGACGGCAACGCGGAAATACAAAGGTTTCTGATTTATAAAAAAAACAGATTTACAAAAAGTGGTCCAACTAATTCAAAATAGCGGTATTTTATTTGACGAAGAATCTTAACAGTTGTTCAAATTTGTGATTTATAAATGAGCAGGTTCTGCATTTACGGTTCTGCGTAGAATGGCGATACACATTATAAATTTTTTTTTGAAACCTGTCAGCATTATTCTGCAAGATTTGAAAACCAATCAAACATTCCAATTCGCAACTTTTGAAAACGAATGCATTAGAATCAGAAAAGCTACTGACCCGCGTATTAAGACTTTAAACTGCAGTTCCAATCTTTTGGGAAGACTTGTTGCTGATGATTTGCAGCACAATGTAGACATTAAAAAAGTACTAGATTTTCCCTTGACACCTGTTCCTTGAAGAATGTTTAATTGAAATGGATCAATATTGAAAACAGACAAATGTTTTCTGCTAAAGAAATTTGAAAGTTTGTTCCTTTGAAATCTCCACCAGTAGTAGATGCCTGGAACTTTCATCCCACACACTTTACCGACATCCCTACCAAACCAATTCGGAGGCATTGCATTGGTATGTTTGAGCCAAGTTATAAAACTATGGGGACAAATATAGTTGTTGCGTCATCTATTGATATTATTTTTTTCATTTAGTTAATAGTTTTTACAATGTTCTTGCCTGAATATTATTAACATTGTATGTTTATTTTAATACACAACTTCAGCTGACGGAGTACAATACACAACACTTTTGTTAACCTGTATTGGCTTGCTTCTGGTATATTCGTTATTCACCTGTAAGGAATGTAGCCTTAAAATATGAAGCCTAAAAAGCTATCACAATACAGCTGCATTCATTGTGTTATTTAATAGTTAAGACAATCAAAGCAGTAGAAAGATTACGAAAATGAGTTTGTGCAAGTAAAATTTTAATACAAGGCGCTTTCCGAATGCGGTCTGGAGACTTTCAGAAATGCTTAGCACCAGAAAGCTACAAGAGGGATCTTCCCACCTTTTTCATGAACGAGTGAATAGAAAACACGAATACGCAACCATCTTTGTATTTATATTTATTTTTTGAAGTCGTGCGTACGATACTGTCTACGGAGAAGTGATGGCTGAAGAAATTGAACAGCTTGCATGCAACCATGATGAATCGGACACAATGTATCATTGCATTCTTTTTTTATAGGTCGAAAAAACCGTGTATCTAATACGGATATTGCTGTCTTAATGATACATCATGCAAAGCAGTTTCATAATACCACTAGTTGGATGCAATTGAGAGCAAGCGTAAAATCCTCAAATTACGATTCATTAATCTTACGACAATGTCTGTATTGCGCTGCCAGGATTCCACGCCCTTACCAATTGTGTTTACACGTCTGCTATGGTACAAAATAGGGAAAAGTGAAACTTCGGAACTCATATTAAAATTTCAAAAGGCATTGACTTAGATGACAAAAAATACAAAACCACAGCATTATCTCTATTAAAGGAATTTAAGGGCAACAATTTAAAAAACAACTTCGCTAAACTTGCTGCGATTTTCATAATTCTTGAGAGAGTATTAAAAAAAAACAGGTCAAGATTAGGGATTGAAAAAATGCTTTACTTCCAATATGGTACAAGGGGCCTCAACTGTCTGACACACTTACTGTTTTCATGCTGGTTCCATAAAGATGTTGTTTCATAGTAAGGATGTTTCAAAATTTACACATGATTGACCAGATAATAATGCATAATCCCCTATGAGAAGGAAAAGGAAGAAATGTTACATTGGTCCCCTGATTAAGCTCTTCGCAATGTAACCATCAATCCACCATCCGCAAAAGCTGGCATCAAACCGAGCCGAAATATAATACTTCTAAGGTTTATTGATCATTGTCAGCCGCTTGTGTCACATCTACTTTTTAGTCGGGAAGGGATCAGCAATCGAGGTATCTTTCTGAAAAGATTCATTTGTCTCGACGACCGGCATCGACGCAATTCTGACGATCCACTCAGAAACAAATACTGAATATAAGCAAAGCAACACTATACACAGAAACCACATTTCAACACCAATGAACAGCTGCTCAAGTTCAACGGCCGGATCAGATTCGCATTTACATACCCAATAAGCCGCCAGGTATCTTCCACATGACATTGAAATGGTCATGTGTAGCAGCTACAGGTCATTTACTTAGTTGGATTTTTTAATTAGGCGATATGACACTTACAGCCTCTAAAAGGGAGATTTGTCAATCTCTGATGCAATAGTGTTAAAAGTATGTTATAACCATGGACAACTATATAATTATAATACTACTTTGATAAAAAAAACTATTCGTTTTTGTTGCATGGCAATAGATACCTAGCTACATGTTGAGTTATTTTCAGAATTTCATATTTTAACATTAAAAAGTATGTGTTATGTTTAATAAAGTTGATTTTAATAAATAAATGCTTTCGTGTTAATTATATTTTTAAATATTTGTGATATGTGATATGGGGTAACTTAGTCACTCTAAAGATAACGAAGGTAAAACTTTGCAGAGGTAAACAGCGAGTCAGTTAAGTTTCAAATAGTTATTCATGGTTAAGTTAATTTATTACATACAAAACATATTAGGAGTAATATCGCATTAGAATAAAAAAAATTAAACTCTTTACTTTAATCTTAAATATTAATTGTGGATTAATTAAATAATAAATACAAGTAGAAAACAACGAAAAATAACATTTATAGAACTTAAAAAGTATTATGGTGTAAGTATTGTGTATAAGACAAGATGCAAAAAAGAAAATACAAATAATTTTTAATATATATTTAACGGATACTTACGTTTCTTCTTTAATTTCTTTACTTTCTTTGTTCTTATAAGGTTTCAGTATATATAAAACTACTACAATCACTACAATAATTCCAATAACAGATACAATAATACCTGCGATTTTAGCTACAAAAATATTAACAATAAATATGAATAAAAATAAAACAAATATTTCCAAGAAATGTACGTATTATGAAGTAACTAAAGATAATTTATAGGGTGTCCCATAAAAAAATGTTTTTTAAAAAATTTAATTAAACAAAAAGCAGATAGTATATTACACATCAAAAATGATCTACAATTGTCACCAACTTATTACTTGTTCTTAACCTTCCAGTGCTGCTGGTTACATAATTTCCATCAGGTTAATCAATCATTAAAGATAGTTGAACCTATTTTTTCATATATGAGTTAATTCTTTGAGCTCATTTCGATGAACAAATTAAAATTAAATGTAAGTATAATTGAAATATATTTCAAAAATAACGGGAATCTGAATCAGCCATGTATGCCATTTTTCTACAGTTTATTTCAGAATATGCTTCTATGACAGACATTCTCCTAAAACTTGTTTTACCATCGTTTAACTCTTGTACCAGTATATGTACTCGATGTTCGGATATATGACACTGCATACCAAACAACCAATCAGTTCGGCTTTTCATTGAATTGAATTGTCAATTAGTGTCAATAAGCAAATTTATGTTCCGTTCATGTTTGTTGTTTTTCTTAATAATGAATTAATCGGATTAATATTTGAAATAATTTATATATCTATATTTAGAATATTTAAGTTTCAAAATTGGTATTACAAATTTTTGTTATACTAAGAAAGAGAAATTTCGTCAGGTAGATAACAGAAAAATCGTGCAAATGATGATAAAAGCATCAAATTTGGTACACGGGCTCTCCATGTCATACTAATCGAATCTGCCCGATTAGCCAATCAAAAATTCAAAAATGGCTGCTCTCAGTTCATGAAAATTCAAAATGGCCGACATTACTAATAAAATAGCAAATAAATAAAAACGAAAAATATTTTCCCTACCATTATGTATTTATAAAATGTACATGGCATCATTTTACATATTATTTGGAAGTTTCAGCTCAATCGACCAAATAAACCAAAATTGACAAAAATTAAAGTTTATGTCAAATATTTTGAAAACGACCAATATTTTCTATGCTTATTTTTTACAAAAAAAATAGTATTAATCTGTAGTTTTAATGTAATCGGACCTCATGTAAGGATGTAATCGATAATTAATTAATTAAAAATGTATCGATTTTCTGGTTGGGTAAGATGCACAAAAACGAATTCGTAATAATAGTTAATAACAGTTGTTTTATTAATAGTCAAAAAATCCAAAGTTATTCGTATGTTCATACTGCCGCTACTCTTTACAAATGCAGCTGCAGAGTGTTGTGCCGGTGCAACTTTTTACAGGAGCACTTCGTTAGTTCCAGATAGGGGACCGTATTGTCCAACAAATCTCCCACATTTCCCCATTCTGTGTTCAACCCCATTCGGCGAGACTGCTCGTGTCTGGATGGGAAATGGTTGCCTGGCACCAGATGATGCCAGCCTGATAGGCTGCACGCTTTGCATGCTCTCTGAGAGTTAGCTGCCTGTGTTGGTGAATTGAGTTGTAAGGTTTTTGCTTACGGGCAAATAGATATAGCCTTGCTTTGTCTACACCAATGGCTGCGCTTGATCTGTCGTACACGAGGGCAACAAATCTCTCCAGCCTCTACAGGTCAAAATCACGAATCAAAGTTGGATGCTGATTAAGAATAGTAAATGTCTTCTTCTTCTTCTTCTATTTCTGGACCAGGGTGAAGACCTTGGCCGTCCGCTGTCCGCGGCCGATCCTCTCGAGAAATTCTATGATTTTTGAGGGGTTGTTGAATACCCCTTTGGTGTCGGGGTTCGGGTTATCGAAGACGGATCTCCTCTTGGCCTCCCATCGCGGGC
>JAUZNC010029914.1:0-21029 GCA_034780395.1 Vannuccia rotundouncinata | reverse complement strand
CCCCATCATCAACTGCAACAACCAGTACTCTCAACAACCCAGCCTCAACTGCAACTACCTGTACTCTCAACGCCCCATCATCAACTGCAACAACCAGTACTCTCAACGCCCCAACGTCAACTGCAACAACCAGTACTCTCACGCCCCATCATCAATTGCAACAACCAGTACTCTCAACGCCCCATCATTAACTGCAACAACCAGTACTCTCACGCCCCAACATCAACTGCAACAACCAACGCCCAATCATCATTCGCTTCAACAATTAACGCTCCATCATCATCAACTGGAATAAGCCCAAGGACCGAGTTAAGAGCTATAGGTTGCTATAAAGTTCTTATTAAGTTTTTGCTTAAACGCCATTCAGTTTTGACAAAATTAAAACAGGAATGAAAAAGTTGTGTTGTTAAAGGATTAAACGTACAGTGTCCAAAAAGATGGACAGTTCAAGCTAAAAGTCTTTCAAAGGTGCTTGAAAATTATAAGGACCTCAAAATAAAATGCAAACTTGATTCAGAAACGTTGGCACGTATATTCTTGGATTACAAAGTCAGATGACTGGGGGGTTATGTCTTGGACAAAAGACAGTCCACACTTACAACCTCTCGAGATCATTACAAAAAACAAACCTGTCTACTCTTCAAGGTCAAAAATGGCACAACTTGTTGACAAGTCTCTTCGGGATTGCGTACTGAAGAAAACTCATATTTTGAAAATTTACTAAAGGAAAAATACACTATTCTAAATTTACACCCCCTATAAGAATTAGGCCCCCTTTACTATTTCCTACGCTCTGCGGCCCCTGCTATGTATATATATATGCATAGTATAATTTACAATTTTTTGTTTCTCATTCGAACAAAGTTGTGACGATTACTTTAACAATTTTAGATGATCTATCTATATATTTTATAGTTCAGTAAAGGAACATATACATTTCAAAATAATCTAATTAAAATAATTTTATGAATTTCATCATTTTAAAGACTTTGAATTGATCATATACAAGGGAGACAAAAAACATAAAATGTACAAATAACAAACAATTGATTATTGATTACTTATAAATATTGTTTTATAGTTATAAGAGTGAAGGTGTATATATAGAGCATATTTGAGAAAGATGGCCAAAATATTGAAATTGGACATAGGAGCATTTTTATAATATTTTTTATAGATATAACACGCTATATATAAAATGCTATAATACATTTTGTAAATTGTGCGTTACTTTTCGTCCACCCTGTTTATAAATAAACCTGAGACAATAAATTCTTACAAAGAACATGAAGGTATAAAATTCTTGTTATTTAAAAAAATACTTGACGGATAAAAATTGATATCATTATTTCTTGGATATATAACATAAAATTGTTACGAATTAGTTCAAAACTTTTTTGTTTGCTAAATGAATTAATTTTTAGTCGAACTTTTAAAAATGTCAAATTATACTTATATATTCTATAAGACCAGAGGATTGCAATACTTTTTGTGGCGCCACGATGAAAATTGAGGTGTTTACATAGTGTTCTTTTTTCCTAAAATTGAGTTTCCTATAAATATACTTTATTTAACTATTTAATTTGGTTAAAACTTAGTTTGTCCATATTTTTCACAAGTTGTTCTTCATATATATATAGATTACTGCTCATATAATCTTAATTGGTGAATTAAAAAATTCCATTATATACCTGTTACTCAATTTTTTTAATTTAACATTATTTATAAAATTTCAATTTAATCAAAACCGTTTTTTAAATTGGCCCTTCTTAATGAAATAATTTTAAAATATATATAAATATACATTAAGTTCTAAATAATAATATTAACTTTTCTTGCATTCATATTTTTAAATTAGATTATTTAAATACTAAATACATACCTAACTATTTTTAAAATTCCAAGAAAAATTCTGAAAAATAAAACATAAAAATTAAGCTTTTAAATCATATTAAACAAAAAAAATATAGAATATCTGCAATGTATCCGTTCTATATTTTTTTTACTTCTCAGAATTTATTTATTTTAAAATTATATCATTTCTACTTATATTTCGTAAACCTTTATTGGCTTGGCTGGCTGCCTCAGATCTCCCCGGGAAATTAAAACGCAGCCGGTATCACACAACTTATTTATTTGCTGAAAATGTACAACCCGAGTCAACATTATAGCTGACTTAGACATGAAATATTCAGAGACTTGTGTTGTTTGGCCTCAATGAAGTAGAGTGACAAACGAAAGGCTTTATTTAATAAGGTATATTTACTTATCGAAACCATACTCAAATTTTGTTAGTGAGCATAGCTCGGAATAATAATACACCTATTCCATTTTATATTGCCGTTAAAATACTTATTATGTCCAATTGCTTTAAATGAGTTATTTATATATAGTTGATATAATTTTTTAAATATGGCGACATTTAAAACCGAACATTTGTCATTTTACTTGGTCCAGGAAATATTAGGAAACCCTTTTTACCTGCCTTTTGGGAGGAATAAAAAACTGTGCTCGATATTTGAATGGCAGCGACACATATAGGTAGAATATTGTTCCATATGTTTGGGACAGTGAATTTCGAATATCCTTAACATGAACGTCGGTAAAGAACAAAGAGGCCATCTTACTTCAAACTTATTGTTTATTTTGGGATTCCGTGTTTGTTGCTGTTCAAAGTTTCCCAATTGTTCTCCCAAATTACATGAGTTCTTATTCCCAAACCTACAAGTTCCTTCTTTTTTCTCTTCTTTTCAATAGTTTTACCTCTCTCCAAATATCCCCAATTTCTACACGTTGTTTCTTTTGAAAGATCAAGAGAATGCTCTAAGCTACTCAACGACCCAGGTCACTCAGTCTTTTGTTTAATTAAAACAGCTTATAAACCATTTAACCGCCAGTGTTGTCATACCACCCCAATCTCATTTTGCTATGATTAACAATTCGTTTTGAAATTTACTAAATATAATCGTAGTTTTTTCCATTTTAAAAATAATGCTCCCTTTTTCGAGTATCACTTCTTTTTCACTTTTTTTGTTATTGTTATCTTAGCTTTTTATTTTGTTTGAGATTTCTGTAAAATTTCAAGAGTGGTATCAACCTACCTATAATATAAAGTTATAGCTATAATCTACAGATAATACTAACAAACGAGTGCTCACTTTTACTCCCAAAACAAGTTCATGATTGGGAAAGTGGTTTGAAGGGAAGGGGGCGACTCGCTCAAGCGGCAACGTCAAAGGCTACCTTTAAATTCATCCCGACTGTAGAGAAGGTGCTAATATATGCCGGGTATGCGAGCTGCGATGCCTCAGACTGATACAAAGAAGGTTGCCGACTCTCACTTGAAATTCAATTCCCAATTTAACATACGCTCAAACACCCCTTCAATTTGCTGTGAACACACTTTTTGCCAGGCAATATTATAATTTTACCTATGGAGCAACCGCGGTGCTGTGTTGCAACTTTTTGCTATTAACTATTATAATATTATAGATTCAATTTTAACCCGAAAAAGTTCTCACTTATCTTTCCCACTCATTATTCCTTAATTTTCTCTTTGCCACATATCACTCTCTTTCTCTCTCTCTCCGTGTATGATTTTTAAATATAGGGATATTGATTACTACACTTGTTATATTTACTATTACAAGTCATCAGAAAGTAATTATTAAGAAGCTGCTGTTAATAGTGAGGTTATAATTAGCATTAATATATCAATACATTAAAAATATAAGTTATATTTAAATACATTCATTAAAAAGTTTTAAAAAGTATTAAATTACCTTAGATTTATACATATATACAAGATACAATATACAAGATTGATATAGAGTAAATTTATTTTATATTATTCTGTATTTCTATATTTATTATTCAAAATTCACACAGTTATAGGCCAATACATACATACTACTTTTATACTGTAGCGAACTAAAAATTCAAATTGACTCGAATTCTTACTCTTTTTTTTCTAAAATTTTGATTAATTAAAAAATAATAATATCAACAGTCCTTATAAATAATTAAATAAAAAAATATCATTTACGACAAAAAATATACATTTTTCTTTCGTTTAATTTGAAGTTTATTTCTGCTTACCAAAATAGAAGACCATCTAAACAAAACCGCTCCCAATTCAACTATCTTATATGGCTCAATATCTACTGGGCAATTTCTTTTCAAGTATGCTTGGCAGCCAAGATGTCATAATACCCGGAATATATCCAACGTAATTGCAGACTTTGGTTAACTTTCAGATGTTATTAGTGACTAAGAATCGTCCTCAACATTTCAGACGAATTCTATCCGGCAGCATTTGATAATCTTCTCGTCCGTCCAAGTTCCTTGAAAGAGTTGTGAAAGTTTGGATATAATTGCATACATAAGCGTGAACGACGACCGGCAGTAAAATAAAACACATACATATTACAATAAGATCTAAAGAGGAACAGAGTTTGTCTTCAGTGAGCGAAGGAGAGAGATTGAGAGAAAAGGATAACAACAGAGACATAAAGATGAGCGTTTCCGCAAATGTTGTCCAGCGTATTTGATCTTTCTATAAATAAAGGAAATTGGATTTCTATTGATCTTTTGAAGCAACAAGTATATCAAGACACAAATATATATTTTCGGCTTTCTTAATTATAAAAAAATTAACGAATATATATATATAATATAAAGAAATTTCGATAATAATAATTATTATTATACATTACAGTATTTGTATTTTTTAATGCAACTATATAATACAGATTAAAAATATAATTTACTCTCACAATATAATAAAATATACTATAACCGATTCTCAATATTATTGAGTTGCCTAAAATTCTCCCAATATTGAATTATTAATTTTTTAATTATATATACCTTATACCCACGAAGCCCATAACATGTTGCTAATAATATGCTACTAATTTGAATTCACATATATGTATATTGTCTAAATATAATATATTTTAATTTATATAAAAGATAAATATATATATTCCAATTTTTGCATGGATTGCATCGCTGCAAATGATCTGGTTACGTAAAATAACTATTGATCGTACGTTTAGTTCAATTATATATAAGAAATATATTTTTGAAAAATTTAATATTTTATTATCAGTTCGTATAAATACAATTTTTTGTAAATATATATGTTGTCCAATGTGTAAAAGTCTATAATAAAGAAATATTTCAATGCTACAATACTTTCAATATTTCATACTTTCAATATAGAAAAAAAGTTTTATTAAATTCTTATATATATATATAAATTAAATTACGTATTAAACCTAGTTTATATAAATGAATGTATATTAAGAGTATTTAAGAGAAATATTATATCAGATTTTACAACGGGATCATAAAGGGATCAGCACACTATAATAAGAGCACCCTATATTTTCAGGAAAATATCAGTTCCAGGTCATTTGACAATAGAGACGAGAATGCTGTGTACAAAACAAACCTGAATGGGGAGACATTTTTTAAAGTATCACTGACATTCTTTCATCTATCTGTCTGTATGAAACTGCAATGGTGTTAAAAATCTAAAATAACGAATTTTGATTGGCCCATCTGATTGTTATTCAATTCATATACTGCCTCAAATCTTACAATTGGTGCATTTAACTTCGAGTCAACTTGAGATGGCTCACTTCTATACAAAATAACGTTTTTTTAAAATTTATAATTGTCAGCAGTTATTTAGTTAGAGATATAATATTTTATTTTTTGCTTCTTACACAATTTTTCAATCTGGCAGAAGCTGGAACGAGTAAAAGTAGACAACAATTTGAAGCAACTATACAACGGATCGCGAATCGCACATATACCGGAATTTGCGGTTTTATCATTGACATCTAATTTTTTATTTACGGTGATTTACTTTACTTTTGGCATCTTTTACGTTAGTTAATTATCTAGTTTCGATTTTTTGTATAATTATTTATTCCTGTGGCAACGGAGTGATAACTTAAACGAGTGACATCCATATTTACCATTTCGACAAAGCCGTCACGGAATCCCTGCAATTGTAAGTTAATTGTGTTTGTAATTTTATTCCAAAATTTTAAATTTTCTTTTAAACAATCGATTAAATAAAAATGTTGTACTTCGTTAAAAAATTATAATTATAATTTTAATTCATTTTTTTAAGTTGAATAATTTCAAAATAAAAGTTTATTAATTGTTCCATTTTTTATATATAATTGCTCCTTTTTACAGAAATGGATCATAATAATTTCCAATGTCTGTTGCATTGCATATAAAACTTGTTCAGCCGTCAATCATAAACAAAATCACAACAAATAATACGATACTAAGAGTATACACATAAAGGGTGTGTGACTTAGATAATCAATTAATATTAATAACATAGATTGAAAAAACAATAGCTTCTACGAAGTATTGTATACAAATATTGTCTTTTTTCTATTGTGGAATGATATCGGTAACAATACAGAATACAGCCTATATACTATAAAATAATTGATTTGGATATAAAAACTTTTAGTGGTGACACTCAATAAAATAAGAATATTTTAAAAATTTCTTCATAACTGATCATTTTCATGTTATTTATATCATTATATACCTGCTTTCAGCAACCATTCCCTTCGATTCCAATTGTATAACGCCTTTAGTGGGAATTAGTTGATAATTTATTTATAATACAGTCTAGTAATTATATTCGTCCTTATAAATTATATGGCCCAGGCTGATAACTTTTACCAATTCTTTTTTATGCTCCAGAGTCCCTTGTATTGTATAAAATAAGTTAATGCCAAGAGTCACATTTAATTGCGTATAGCTACAATCTCAATGAAATTAATTATTGCTTCACGCAGTAGTTTTTTTCACTTTCCAGTTTTTTGTCTTGAAATATACCTCGCGAAAGTTGTGTACGAAATTACTATATAACTTCATTGCTAATGAATGATATCACGAATTTACAGAATTGCATCAACATAGGTGACACATTGAATGAGAAGCTTAGAGAACTCATTCCACCTTTTGATGGCGGTGCTTATAATTATTTAATAAAATAAAATATAGAGGATATTGCCATACACACAAAGCTACACATAATATAGTCACCAATTGAAACCTCCACATCAAACGTGTGAAAAATTGTATACTATAAATTAATTAATAATTTTCTGATGAGGAATCTATTTTTCCAAGTCCTAAAAATCAATAAACCAAAGTATCCACTTTTTGTCAAATATTTATACTCTTGACCAGTCAATATTTATTCTTAACGTAAGCTCCCAAGATTTACTTTGGCGATTTAATAAGATGTTTCCCAAAAACCATATACCTACTGACAGACAAAAGAATACAATGAACAAGAAGCTGAGAATAAAGAAAGGAAATATTTATGTAGATGGATCACTTGAGGTGTGGTCATAATATATTGTTGTAAGCAAAGCAAGAACCGCGCGCGACACAAGATAATCAAAAAATAGACAATTGAAATTTCCTCGACAGATGTATTCATCTTTCGTAGGAGCCACGGGTTGTCTTTTTGGTGGCTTTTAAATGATTTAAAAAGTATAACACGGTCTGTCTAGGTGTTTGCTTCTGATTTTCATCGATATGTATTTAAGTATAGTTCGCGTGTTCATTTTATAATATGTCCTAAAATGTTCGTTAGGAATGTTATAAACACGCCTACTTAATAATATATAACATTCAGTTATATTATATTATATCAAACATTTTATAACCCTTTTTTCTATATTGACAGATTTTTGCAATCTTCAAAGAGGCGATGCGCACAAAGCCAATTCCAATTTCTTTAACGCAATCCGGACAAACGGAAGTTGAAATGGACGGTGGAAACCCTGACCCTAAAAATGGTCAACCACCAGTTGAGGAAAATGTTTTGAAGGAAACTACCAAAGACTCTTCTTTAAATCCAAATGCATTGATCCCAGAGTTTGACGACGATAAATCCCCTGAATATGAAGTAACTGAGAGCGAAATATCAACAAAATTGGAAGAAAATAAACCACAGAAACCAACTTATGACAATTTGACGGTTTTACCTTCAGTAGAAGAGTCCTTTTGGATGCCACGGACAACACCATACTCCACTCCAGTTGACGAAAAAGAAAACCAAAAAATCACTCTACCTCCGGGGGATGCGTTGGACTTATCCGCCAAACCGGAAATGTTAGATCTGCCTTCAAAACATGAAGAGGCATTGCCATTCTGGGATCTAGATGGAAACGATTGCCATCCTTCCTTTCCTTTCCTAGATAACATGACTACAGGCGCTGAGGCTGACGAGGATGAGGACGAGGAAGAAGAAGAGGAGGAGGATGAAGAAGAGATATTGGACGAAATCCTGGAGGAAGAAGACGATGAATGTGAATATGACGAAGAAGAGGAATCTCGTGAAGTAGACGAAAGTTTACTGAAGACTATTGATACGTCAGCGGTAAAAATCGAGGCCACTCAATCAATGAACACACCAGTTAATCAGGACAGTCCCAAATCAATTGTTCACGCCCTTCCGTCTTTACACGACCCAATTCTACAGTTTAACATGAAACATCCTCTTCCCTTCAATGGAAACGAATCCGCTGGTCCTCACTTACCCAGACCATACCACACTCCAAGCCCCTACCCTCCGCAGTACATGTACGGTGCTGGCCGATACTCCTCTGGGTCAACAGGTTCCTATCCCGGACCACTCTCAGTGGTTGCCTCGTCACCTGGGGGTCATCAATCCTTTCCCTCCGGACATATGATCTCCCCTCCTTCCGGTGGACATAGCATGCATCTGGATCTGAGCGCGTTTGGCTTGGCCGAGCAGAACATGGTCTGCATGGTGTGCAAGAAAAGTTTTCGCTTCGAAAAAAATCTCCTACGACACATGCAAAAGGCGCATTCAACCGGGGAGGGGGAGTCTGTGCTTAAATGTAAACTCTGCAACTATACCACCAAGCACTACAGTAACATGTATGTGCACATTAGAACCCATACCGGTAAGTGGATTTAACTCTTTTTTTATGGCTATTTCGCTTTCTAAAAATGTATGACTATATTCGCTTTCAAAAAGTTCATAAAAAGTTATTAAAACATTTTATATAAGTGATTAATACTCAAATTGAAATTATCATTCCATTATATTTATTATAGAAATATTGTTTAACATTTTATTGTTCAAATTATTCTAACGATAACAGATAACCACAACTTTAATATCAAAAATCCTTCAGACACATTTTTAATTAATGTTTAGGCATTCAACTATATAATCTGTAGAGGGTCCTTATTTTATATAAACAAATACGAAAACCTGATATAAACTGAAAACTGAAATATTATTGTATTATAGTTTGAGCATGCGAAACTATATATTTCGGAAGACCATGAGACAGTAACATATTGATAACAACTATGCTAATATTTGATAAGTTGTAGTATGAAAGATATACAGACATTGTGTTCAATATGAACATATTGCATGCGAAGCAATTTTCATCGTACTTTTTCTGTGGAAATGAGATAATTTTCCCAAGATATATAATAGTGTTTTAACTTTAAGTAAAGCTATTTTTCCTTTCAAAATAACTAAATCTAAATAATTGGTAAGACCTATATAATGTTAACTTTAATTGAAAGTCAGAAGGCACTTCTAATGCACACCTATACCTATATAATATTTTGGTCATGGGGGCTGTTTTGAAACATTTGCTTCGAAAGAAAAATATACATGATAAAAAAATATGTTGCTTGTCGATGATAATTCATAGCGAAAGATTCCCGCTGAAAACATGCTCCTCTTTATTCTCCCTTCAGTAATATTAAAGTGCTGGGATCTCTTTCTCATTCTCATTCATTGTATACAACAGAGGTATAGCGGTCAGACGTCCTCTGTGAGTATCATGGGACGTGATTTCTGAACGATATTTTTATAACCATCGTGTTTCCCAATCGCCAGGTGCTCTTCAGTTGAAATAGATTTTGTTGAATTCTTTGTGGGGGTGCTCAGCGTATATGTGTGCCATTCAAGCAATTGAGGTAATTGAATTTAAGTGGACAGTGGTCTAAAACATGACTTCTACTGCACCGAACAGTGTGGACACGCCATGGGTGCTACCTATATCAATGTATGTTCAAAGGTAAAAGATACTATGAGTTGCAAATACTTTTGGACACCTAATCCAAAATGTATATCTTCAGACTTGGGGCTCAGCGTATAATATTACATTAACAAAATGATTCTCGTTTAATATTATAGTTAAAAAAGTATAGTTAAGTATCGTCAAAAATAAGGTTGTAAAAAATTTAATACTATTTATTTAAGTTGAATAGTACCAAAATAAAATTTAAATCCTATCATTATGAACAAAATGAATTATTTTTCATTTAATCATTTAAACGCTTATATACCTATTTAATGTTCCGTTTCAGTCAAGTGGCATATAATATAGTTACCTATATTCACAATTTGAGGCTTTTACGGAATGTACATATGTAGTACTTAAACATGCATTGCATACGGGTGGTCGTCAACACTATTTATATGCGATTAAGAAATCATTGAAATAAATTTAAAAAAACACTACAAGCTTTACAATTCACTCACAAAAAATGAAATATCAATATACGATTGAAATTGTTCCGTTTTAATTCCAAAAATGTTACACACCTACCTTTTAGATAGTCATTCTGTCCAATTCCTACATTCTCTGTGTATCTTGGATGATGACCGCCAAGTAGATCTTTGATGCATAATATCCAAGCACCACGAATTTAATAAAGTCAATTTTAAAAGGTCTCCCCTGCACACCTCTCTTGTTCGCCTATTTAAAGATTATAATAAATTGCATATATACCAATAAGCAAAGGGATAGATGTATATTACAGTCGTATTAACGCGACCATTATTTTGAAGATTTAAGTTTGTTACTACACTTTATAGTGTAAAGCTGTGAGTTGTCAACATTCAATGTTAAATGGAGATAGTGTACACAACACCCTTTCGTAAAATTAACTCGGCCACCCAAGTATACGTAACTAAAGTATTCACCGTTCTCTCTCCCTCTGGTTTTAACTGTTTTGTTACACTGAACTATCTCGACTCTATAATATTATATATTTCTGCTCTAAATTGTATTAATAGAATTTAGCATTTCATTGATGAGATTCCGAAGAATTGTTGAGAATACTGAATAACCCAAATGGAGCTTTAATAAGTAACCATTTATACACCCCGAGTACATATCTCCATTATATATATGCAAATATCTATTTATAAATGTATCAATCATTTTGTAACTTTGTATATGAAAGTTGAAATGGCAAATGGCAGTTTTTTTATATATAAAGAATTGTTGCAGAAAATTATTATACAATTGATTTAAATTAAAAGAAAATATTTTCCGAAAAATAAATTCCAATTTTTTTACAAAATATTTTATACTTTAAGGTATTTAATTCATACACATTATAATGAATAAGTTCGGGTTGTTTAAATTTTGAAAGTAGAAAAACACAAATGCGTTTAGAATTTTAGAAATTCCTTGATTAACTAATTTCTCAATTTAACCGTTTTTTATTCTTGTTGTGTTATCTTTCCACAGCGGCATTATTTTCCAAGTATATACATACATAATTGAATCATTACGTTACAGCCTACCCCTTTAATATCTCAGTCTCTCTCTCTTCCTTATATATAGTCCCACAGCTTCTACAATACCGAATCAGTTTAGCCTTTTTACATTATTATACCGTGACATGTTTATTGAAGCTAGGGGACCAGATTAACGACTCAGGAACATACGAAAGCTTCCCAGCGGCTTCTTTCTTCTGGTTCATATATGTCTGTGGTAATAAAAGACCAGTTATACAAACAACAAACTATTTTTGTGTTTAATTCGGAGCACATATATTTGCCGAAGTAAATTAGCGATGTATCCCGAAGTCTCGATGTCAGTTAGTCGGTGATATGATTAATTTTAGATATATGAAAATGTCTGTCTCATGTTAATCCAATAAATATATCTATACTATATATTATTATATGAGATGTGCAGATAACGCAAAATAGTGAACAGAGTAAAGAATATATATGAGTTATCCAACTAATGTACTGGCCCATTAGACATATCCATAATTATATATTCGTTTCCATTATAGGTATAAGAGCCAAATAAAAAAAGTTATAATTAATGTCATTGTATAAAGTCAACATATATCGTCTTCAAACATTGCAGCATAAATAGATTTGTTTGGGCCGCTTACTTCCTTTGTCTTCTTTTTATAAAAGGAACCGTATTGCTTTGGAGCTAATTTAAACAAAATATAAATAGATCTATTTCGACTTTCGAAAGTCAATATTTAGAAATCAGAGATTCAATTAATTCCAATATATTACTCTGTCACAAAATTAATATATATATATGATTTTTTTAAGTCCAGGAAAAAAAAAACATTTTCCGGAATTTTATGGAACTGAATAAAATAAATTTTATTAAAATTGTACAAAACTAAGCAATAAAATTAAATATTGCATATTGCATATTCAATCCTTTGTATCAAATAATTGAATACTCAATTAAATTAGGTCTTAATATACTAAATATTTTTTATAAATGAAAAATTCTTTTAATAATTAAAGTACATATAGTCATCCCTAAAATTATTATTACTTTTAGCAAATTACTTGTTTCAACATTTAATTTTTTTAATAAATAAATGTCAAATGTCTGCTTTTAACTTAAATATGATAAAATAAAAAAATAATTACAAAATAAATATTTAGATAAAATTTTCCACCATATGCTGATTTGTTATTAATTATTATTTTAAATAATGCAGTTAAAAATGTTTTTTATTCAAATACGTTCCACACAACATTATTAAATTCGCAGTACACTGTATTGTATATAACAGCGTGCATTATGTATATAATAAAATCGCAAATTAAATAGCTGGAAGCGTGCTTATAACATGATGGAACACCCTACGATAATGTTTCACTGAATATCAATTAACTTTAATTTCCGATGTTAAAACTTAGACAGTAAAAATTATTCTTCATCAAACCTGACAAAAAGTAATAAATCTCTGTACGTTTTACAAATCATAGTTTTCTATACCGTTACCAGTTTAAGCGAGCACAGTTTCTTTAATACTGCTCTCGGATGATGTCAGGAAATGTCAATTAAGAAGGACCTATATTTTATCTTTTCTCGTGAACATTTGTTTTCTCGCTCTAGAAGTTATGGATGTAAAAGTTGGAGCAAAAATGATATAAACAAGGAGAGGGGGATGGAGAAGTCTGATTTATAATTGGCAGAATTATTTATTATTTTGGGCAACTATTTTTTTAATATTTTGTCAAACTGACAATGCATTGTATCCTTCACTCACCTGATATTATCTTTTGTACATTTAGCTTTATATTATACCAGCCTGCCGCTTTTCTCTCTCATTTCTTTATATAGTAATAAACTAAATAATCGTATAATTAACCATATGAGAGGTTTTCTACCTTGTCAACATCTGGCCCTGTTCCCCACTTTCAAATTGACTACTTTGTAAAACTTGTAAATCACATGTTTCACTCTAGCTATTCCATATTTGACAAAATCCCCTAAATTTTGTTTTCTTCGCAATCCAAACTGCCTTTGTGTTCATATATTAGCCGTAAATCCCCCTTTTATAATGGATATATATGACTTTTCCTGCGTTTTTATTGCATCGAGAAAGACCTGTCTGCATGTATATAGTATAATATTGTATAAAACTAGATAGATAAATATATTTTGAGGATTCTATATTTCAATAACATATACGATTGTATGCATCATACTAGATCTTTTTTTCTGATGAAGCGGATTGTTGCAAAAGAAATCAAAGGGTTCACAGGAAATCGTATTTAAAATATATTTTGACAGGACTCGGAGAATTGATGCCATAGACATAGATGTTGTAGAAAATAAGTTCATAAATGGCATAAAAACAAATTATTGCGTTTTTATCTGTCATTTATCTGCAGCTTGAAAGAATAGCGACGCCTATTTCTTTTTAAAACAATTATTTCATAATTGAATAAAAGGTGAAAAAATTTCAAAATGTAATTTGAAATATGTGCACACTCGGTTTTGATGCAAAACTTTTTTATTTAACTACGTTGTAATATATATTATTTTTAATTAACCTCTAATCTCTGTGGAATGAACGAATATTTTAATTGGGATTTATTTCGTATGAAAATGTGACGGCGGAAAATTGTAAAATGTCTATAAATTAAAACGCTAAATGACGAAATTCTTGACTCCTTTTTATTCAGGTGATAAGCCCTACTGGTGCTCCGCGTGTGGTGCAGCCTTTACTCAGGGGTCATCTCTAAAGCTGCACATCAAGTCCCGCCACAACGACAACAATCGGTTCTTCTCATTGACAAAAAAGCCCGGGAAGAACAACCTCACCAAACTCTGGACTCGTGTGCTGAAGAAGGACCTCCCGAAATATAACAGTGCCGCGGCCGGCTCTTTGGGTCTCTACGCCTCGATGCATGGACACCACAACCCGACAGGACACGGTCTACCATTTGGAATGATGGATGTCGGGCGCTTGGGACATCCGCAGACGAATTCGTACCTAGGCAACCCCTTCAACGGGGCTCGGAACTATTATTCCGGGTTGCAGGGATTCCCACCACCTTCCAATGGACCGCAGCCGCAGTTCAACGGTTTCAACATGCCCTTCACGTCCTTTCTGGACAGCTCGGCAGTACACCACTTGCCTCTCCCTAGAATTCCACTCCCAGGGGATGGTACTTCACCCTCGGCAACTGGAGTCAAACGGTCCAATGCTAGCAGCCCAACAAGTCTGGAAACTAAACGAATGGCCCTTGGAACCGGTTCTTCACCGACAAGTACACTTCCCGTTGACAGTGCGTCACCAAAAGTTCCAACATCGTCTTCACTCCCAAAAATGAATCCTGTAATGTCAGACTCCCTCCCTACTTATATCAACGAAACAGCCCAGGAGAATAATCCAGAGTTTAATGGATTCGTCGCTCCACTACCACCACCATTTTCTCAACAGACCAGTTCCCAGTCCTTCTCACCCGGGGTCAGCCCAGGATCCACTGCGTCTACAGGACTCAGCAATCTGGCGGTCAGTTTTACTTCCCACTTTCACAAGGTTGGCATCTCGCTAGAAAAATTAGAAAAGGGTAAAGGGAACGTAGAAGGTAATTTTGACTTAGAACAATATCAGCAGTCGAAGTTGAATGAATCCGCCGATGAACATAATGAAGGCAATGAAAATATCTCAACAGAAAAGGTAAATAAAATTTTCATGTTAAATTTGTTTTAAAATAATAAATGAAATGAAATAACATTTTTTAATTTTTCAGACTTCAACAGCTAAAATCCCCCAGAACGATTCCAAGAAACAGACCGAAGGGAAAGATCACAATGAAAACGATAATAAATATTCCACAACTTTTCTAGAAAACAACAATAACAACAATGATACTACTATTCCAAAGTCCGATTCAAGTGCGGTCAAAGAACTCTCCGCCAAACTTGAACAGCTACGTGAAACAGCTTCGGCCTTCATCATGCAACTTTACATGCGCAACCCCGGCCTCATCTGGGAGTTTGAAAGTGTTGGAATGGGAGATCTTCTGCGCCAACTCGGAGGCAACTCCTTACCTCTTCGTCAACTGCAGAACAGTCAGTCCCAGAAAATTGTCACGTCATCAGCGCGTGCTACCAACGGTGGGTTCTCATCTGTAGGCCTGTCACGGCAGGTCGTGACTTCTCCCAGTTCAAAAAAGGAGCAGCAATGTCCCACGGTTCCACTTGGATTCGATGCCGACCGATTTCTGCCAAGAATGCATCACTTCTCAAAAGGACATCTGCAACCCCTGATGACATCGGGATCGCATGGTTCAAACGGCTCAACCTTGAACGGGTCCGTGCCTCAGGCGGCTCTTCCCGGATTTCCTCACCTCCCCCTCGGTATGAGTCACCATCCGTCAATTATGGGTGCATCTCACCCCCCACTTGGACTTCTTAATTCAACCCCACCAACTCTGAGAAGTTGAGGCAATCCGTTGTTGGACCTTCGTGGAATTAAATCTGTGATACTAAAATGTGTAATCTGAACATTATAAATTATAAACGAATAGTATTTGTATGAATATAGCTGATTTTTGTTGCACTCAATTTCAAAATACTAATCATTATAATAAATATCCGTAAATAGTAATATCATGACCGATTGTGTGAAGGGACATTGTAATATTTTAACAAACTATATTAAGCTTATTAATAACAAATGAATATATTTTAATCATTGTATAAGTTCTTTATTCTTCAAATTGCATGCGAAAAGGTGTTATTGTCAGTATTTATACATTCCTTTTGAATAATATCATTATCTAAATCGCAATTATATTTGGTTGTGGAGAAGTGATCCCAATAAAGAAATCGATGATTTTATTATTCCAGTTATTCAATGTGATACCTTGGAAACATTTTCTCTATATTAGTATATGTGCGTGTTGCTATTTATTTATTTGTATATGGTGTTAATTAATAAAAACAATATTTAAGACCCATACCATTGTGTTAAAATTACTTAAAATTGGTAAAATTCGGTATTTAAATATTATGTGCAAATACTGTTAGAATATTTATAATATTGTTATTTTCTGTTGTTTCATATATTTTGGTTCTATTCCCAAACGGTTTTGATATGTTTATATAATTTCCTAGTATGGATATATTACTATAATAAACATGACTTGTGTATATATGTATTAATTTGATATTGTAGTTGTTTGTATAAATATTTACTTCAATAATTAATTGTATTTCAATATAACAGTTTTTGAATAACATTTGTTTAATAATATTCTCTTTTCAAGATCATTCATCTCATAATTTGTAATTGATATTACGTTGATATGATTCTAAAATAATTAGCAGTGAAATAATAGAGCATAATCAAGTCTCCACAGTTTCAATCTTAACACGTATTAATAGAAATTATTTTCCTTCGATCACATTATTAATTTTAGATTCATGTTTTTTCAAAAGATAGACTCGATTTTGTGTTCAGTTTAATATAATAGAAACACTTTATTTTTAAAAAATAATGTATTTATTATCCTTGAATATATTTTAAAAATTTTCTTTAATTATTAAGAAAATCACGAAATTTCAAAATGAATAAAAAAAATTATCAAATAATCCATTTTATAAAACAATAATGTAAAATATGTTCTTTACTTTTTTAGCTACATTTTCAAAATAAATTGGAGATCTAATCTACTAGTAAATATTATAATTTGAGTTTATCATTGTATATAAAATTCTAATTCTAATCATTTTAAAATTGAAATATCATTTTTTTTACTTTATAAATCAATATATTTGAAAAATAATATTTATCAACATCAAAACATAAATATATTCTAATCAAAATTTATTTTTTTAAATTATTTAGACAAAAAAATACAGCATATTTTAATATACTAAATGCTCTCATTATCATTGTATAGCTCAACGTTAAATTAAAATCATTTTCTATATATTAAAAAGACAGTTATATATCGATATTAAAAACTTGATTAAAAATGTAAGTGTTCAGCTCTGGTATAATTTATAACTTTGTCTGTTTTATATAAAGTTTTAAATATATTTAAACTACAATAAATTGAAGTGATCTGTTTTTTGATTTTCACGAAAACAAGTAATTTTATAATAATTGATTCGTATTCAATTTAATTTTTTCTATTTCATTATTTTGGAGAAATGTGTCCGTAAAATATTTAGAATTTAAACTTAATTCGTATAAGAAATTCCTAAACACCAAACTATTGGGAGGTTATTTTTAATTAATTAATATTTTAATTATTCATTTAATTCAGAAACATTTTATTAGAAAATATTATGAATATAATAATTTTTAAATACATATAAATTCAGAAATAATTAAGATATTACCCAGATACGTTTATATTTTTAGAATATGAATTCTATTGAATTCAAGTTATAATAATTTTAATTAATTCAATATGGACTTCGCCTTTGTTTGAAACACCGATGGCTTTTTTAGCTTATGGAAGTCAACTGTATATAAGGTCAAAGGCAAACAACTTTCACTGTGCGATAATCTCCCCACATAATCTGAATACATAAGTTTTGAACGGGAACTTTGCTTATCCTCAAAATAGATGGAGTTACAGCGATAAAATATGGAATGCCTATTGTTTAGTGAACTTATTAATATCAATTTTAGATAGGCATAGGTATATAGTATAATATAAGAGCATATTATATACAGCTTTGTGCGGACAGAATTGAATTCATAATTCATTTCATGCTTATGTTATAAAAGCAATAAAGGCCGGCTACTTATTTTATCTTAGCTGTAACTTAGTTATATAGATTTTTGATATGGTGTAGCAGGGAAGGGGGCTACAGGGAGGTGAAGGAGAAATTATACATAGTGATAAATCATAATATAGGTATAAAATCGTTATGTCTTAGATCAATAAACTAAAATTACTAAGCTAAATGATTTAGTACGTAGTAAAAGAAACTTGTTATTACTTTTTAAAATATCAATACCCAAATAATATAAATTCTAAATACGAAGGCAGTTAAAATATTAATAAAAGGTTACCTTTTCTGTTTAATATCTGAATACATAATGTTTAAGAAAATGAAAAAGTAATAAAATATTATTGATTATTGTATATGGCCCATAGAGCTTGATATAAAATATATTATTAATATCTTTCTCTATATTCATAAAACAAATCAATACAGAAATATACTAATTTTTTTATGTGAAAATTTTAGTTAGTTGGTTATTCAAATAATAATTATATGTGTGTTGTTGGGAATATCTGTAAATATTTTCAAAAAATCGTGAAAGGTGAATATTGTATCGGAATATTGTATATATTAGTTTATCCGAAGTCTGGGAAATTAGAATTGAATATGTTAAAAAAAATATATATATTTTAAGAAAATGTTAGTTAAAATGTTAATGCTTTAGAAATACATGCGCACAGATGCACACCAATACCATTTAATTAATTTTACAATACAATAACAATGAAATTGGTATATACGTTAATTTTAATTTTACAATTTCACATTTCATTCAGAATAATATTATATATAGTGAAGATGAAAATATGCAATGAATTATTATTTATATAATTTTAACTAAAAAGGTCCCTTTTAAAATTAATATCTCTATCACTATGTTTTGCCATATTTAATCTGATCAAATATTTTGTTTTATCTTATTTTTAGTAAATCTCCCACATTTAAATAATTATAATACTACTAATAGTGTAATTTAAATAATAAATTCAAAAAGTTTTAACATATTTAAAATCATTTTTATATCTATATAGCTAATAGCTATCTGGATTCATTTTCATTACTCAATTCATTTCCAAAATAACCTTCGAGAACTCTAAACAGTGATTCAAAAGAATAATTAAATTATTATTTTTTAAAAGAGACTAGAGAATAAATCTAATGCAATAAATTGAGGGACCTAGGCTGAGTCACGGAAATAGCTTTAATATCAGATATAATTATCTATAATTTGGAGTATAACATTAAATTACTAACAGATAGATAGATTATACAACACAATATTATACCTTCTAAACTCGCAAATGTGATATAAATACTGGTAACGTTGGGTTACGTGAAGTTAACCGTAATAATTTAATTAATTAAATCGTTCAAAAAATGGTAATGTGGTTAAATATAATATAAAAAACACATTTTAAAACTTGAAATGGTCGACAGTTATATCGACGATATCATTTAAGTGTTTATGAGGCAACGTTTTGTTTTATTATTTAATTTGTTCATAATTAATTTCTCAATTAAATCTGAACCAACCATTAATTGAATTCTTAACTTTAATCTGAAATCTCCAATATAATATTATTAAACATAATTTGACTAATAAATGTCCAACTTAAAAGTGGAATAGCTCAATTAACTTCATTAAATTATAGATTCACAAATTTTGTAGTAAAATATATTTCTTTTTAAAATGGATCAAAGTATTAAATTAATATTGAAATAAATTGATTTTTATACTTTTTTAATTGTATATTATTGCTAATATTATTGTTAATATATTATATATATTATAATATATTATTATTAAAATTTAAACATATTTACTTAACTATTGTACTATATAGAAAAATTATTATATGTTACAATATTCTTACATTATTTTATATTTATTTTATTAAATCATATAGACTGTTAGACTAAATTAAATTTTTATCTTATAACATTTGAACCTTTCCCCCATATGGCAATATATCTTTTATTTCGATAAAAAAAACAGTACAAGTTTGATTTGTAATATTAACATATTACCCATGAGCGAAACAATACTTAGCTCCCACTAACTTAATAGACCCATTTTGAAAGTGTAAGGTGGAACGCTTGGATTCTTAACAATATTTCATAAATTGATTGACATGATAAGCCAGATTGTCAAAATCCTTTGCCATCGATCAGCGCAAAACTGACAGAGGAGTATGTACACCTATCAATTACTCGAGTTAATTTCATTCAAAAGGAAAGGATGACAGATAGTCAGGCTGAAGTCAATCCGAAAGTGAATGCTACTATTATTACTGTTTAAAGAAATATTATACTCCAGAGTATTCTTAAAGCATCATACTATTACTAAGCTTGTATATGATAACTAAATTAACTCATTAATTTCCGTCAGAGAAAATTTATTTCTGTTATGCTTTTATTTCATTTCTATAAGACTTAAATCATGATATAGTTAATACAAGTTACTCTTGACCTTATATTTTACCTTTTCATACAATAAGAAATTTTAAAAATGGAAGTGTAAAAACGAAAAAATAGTGTATACTAAATACAAATATGATTAAAATATATCAATATAAGTATTAGTATTAGTATTAGTATTAGTATTAGTATTAGTATTAGTATTAGTATTAGTATTAGTATTAGTATTAGTAT
>JAUZNC010029903.1:0-21031 GCA_034780395.1 Vannuccia rotundouncinata | reverse complement strand
TTAAGTACAGTAAGCTCTCGTGACTTTTCCTAAAATGAAGTTTAAATACTTTTAGCGCAAAAAAATTCATCCATATATGCCCATGTGGATGATCATTAGTGCGGTTCCATAACCATCACCCCAAATTGTCCAACAAAAATAACAATGTTTTTTATCAAGTATAAGCGAAATCGATTAGATATACTCTGAGGGGTGGCTATTTGTGAATTATATTTCATTTTTAAGACACAATTAATCATCAACACACTCTTTGATATTGAAATTATTATAGTAATATAGTAATTTAATATAAAATTTAAAAATTTGTCAATTTTTTCGATTAATATTAAAAAAAAATTTTAAACATTTTTTCAATATACTTTAAAATTTAAAATAGCTGTAATTTTTTTATTCTTTCATTAAATTTTAATTTTTTTAATATCATATTGATTAAACTATGTGGTAATTTTCATCACTATAGTACACTGCTAAAGTAGATTTCAATAGGGGGGGGGGCCGAATCAGCCCCCCCTGGTCCTGGCTGCGTTAAATAGCCCAGTATGGATAGGGTTAACGGAGGATAATTTGAAATTTATAATTCTAGATTTACAAACAACACAAAAACAATATTTTCATAAAGCAAGTTTAATATTAATAGGCTAAATAAAAAAGTATTTCAAACATTTTAAACAGTAACCAAAAACATTCTTTCTTTCTTAGAACATTCTGAAACGAGACCTGTAAAAAATAGACAATCAATCAAAATTTAAAATTTAATTATCATATATATGCAGATGAAGACGGTTTGACATCAATAGCCGACAGTTCTTCAGACGCGGGTGATGATGAGGGTCTACCTCCAATGGCCAGCAAGCATTCGGAAGCATGTGCTTGTATTTCTTCCGGAACTCAGAGGCCATAACCGAACTATATGGCCAATGATCGATTGTATAAAAACTTTATTTTTTGGCTTCTTGTTTTTAATAGTTAAACCACCAGGTTTGTTTTTTGATGACCACATTGTGTAGGTGAAACGAAGATTTCTATGTTCTCCACTTCTGAGCATTAGGTGTATTCCAAGAAAAAAAATTAGTGTACTAACTAATTGTACTAACCATAATAAAATATTCTACAGTGTGTCTGTAAGTATAAAATAAACTGAAGAATACTGTTTGCTTCACATGGAGTTCCATGGGGTGTTCGTATTTCTCCGAGAAAATATGGAATCTACTCATTCAGTTCTTTTGCATTGTGCGTTTATGTCACTTTGATAAAAATAAAGCCTATTTATTATTATTATTATCATAATTAAAAGTTCAATTTCCTTTTCTGGAATTCGTCTGAAAGACAGTTTTAGTTTTTTATTCTTTTTGATTTCGGTTATATCCTCGAGAGCTAGCTCACTTGAATGATAACCTCGAATAGCATATGCGTCTCGTCTGTTCTCTATTAATTCTCACTTTGATGCAGCCAAGATATAAAACTAATAGAATGGCAATCTCGGAGACAATCACACATACACAGAATTGGTCATGCATAACTTTTGACTACTTCTACAATTTTAGATGAAAGGGAGCCCTTTTATTAAATTTTATTTCTTTTACCGCTTAATAGAATAACTTAGTTTATTTAAAACAAAAATAGCGTAGCATGTCTAATAATAAGTTAAAAATAAAACATTAAGTAAATTTGTTTACATTTCAATGCTGAAGCAAATTCAAAGAAGAGATTAAAGAATGAACATCAGTCCCGTTATTTATTCTTTATTTAACTGGATGTATTTTAAAATGTATCTTCAATTTATTTGTGTTGAAATTATTTGTAAAATTATTGTACATACATTTAGATATATTACGCAGGACACTATAGTTGATCCCAAATACGGCTCTGAGTGTCACATTTAGTTCATATCTGTAACATTCTATAACATTAGTCAGTATACAAATATGTTTTATTGAAATGTAAATATTTATATATAATTAATCTGTTTGTTGATAAAATTGTTCAATTGTTAAATTTAAAAGTATGCATTTTAAGAAACTATATATTTAAGATAAGTGTGAAACTATATAAAACTAATTGAAAACTTTTGAAGATACTACTCTCCTCAATTAAAAACATTTTTAGCTATTTTAAAAAGTTTTTTCTTTTAAACATTTCAATTATATATGTTATTGCCATTGTAAGCTCCAATTGTTTCAAAATTTCATTTTTAACTTTTGGAATACACGCATATATTTGTAAGATACATTTTAACCACACCCTTGTATTCTTTATTTTCTTAATAACGATACCAATTAATATTAAATTGTTTTAGTTGTTTTTATCAATAATTAAGTATATTAGTCAATTTTGTTTATATAAATTCAACATTATGAACAAGTTGTCATGTAATCAAATAAAAAGCCCGAATAAATCAACCCTTAACTTAAGACATGCATGACTTTGGGGACACCACGCAATATAATTTTAAAGAATTTCAAAGTATTTTTTTCTGACTGTTATTTACAAATGTGTAAGGAAAATCAATTTTTATTTAAACAAAGAAGTTAACGACAGAACTTGAGATACTGTCGAAAGAAAATGTGACACTATATGTGACTATATATAGTGACTTAAGGCGAGCTATTATTCGATAACCATCTGTTATACTTTGAAGGTCCCTTTACTGGAAATATATACCCCAAAATCCGAATCTGTTTATTTCTAAGAGGAAGTCTGGACGGGATTGTAAAAATCGAGGGGTCCATCAATTTAAAAATAATAATTAATCAACTAATTCTTTTCATTGATTTGTTAGAAAATTATTTCTAAATAAAGGAAATTTATATGGTAAGTAAAAGATCAGAGGGGGGTGTTAGCTATTATATAAAATATATAATCTGGAGGGTCCAAATAAACGGGGGTTTGACTGTTTTTGACACTAAATAAATAAACGGGGGGTTACGTTTTTTTGGCACGCCATAACAACCTGGAGGTACAGTATATACAATTTCTTTTGCACTTTCTATATCATAAAATCACGCTGATTCCAAATCCGGTTGATGACACCTTGTCACCTTTGAGTAATTTTCACAAAATCGATTTTTATGCTACCATTACCTAAAAATCAATTTTAATCAATATCTCGAGTTCTATACATCCAATCTCAACAATGGTGGCTATACCCATATTTAAAGGGTCAATGAATACATTGAAATGAATTTTTTGATCATCAAATAATTATATAACCCGAAAATGTACTTTTATGACACCATTACGTAAAAATCAATTTTAATCAATATCTCGAGTTCTATACATCCAATCGAAATAATTTTGGTGGCTATTATACCCATAATTAAAGGGTGTCAATAATTTAATGTCAACACATTCTGGATAAAATTTTAGATAAGTTTATTTCAAATGATTTGTTATTGTGTTTTAAAAAGACAAATTTTGTATGACGAATGGTATATTAAAATTATTAATAATTTCTTTTATTTGCAAAAATTTTATAAATACAACTAATCAAATGGAGGTCACGAGTGTATCCGATTGATAAGCCGAGTTCAGAGACCTTGATTAAGAAAAGAACTAGACAGAGGAGTTTGGGGGTCTGTAAATGTATAAACGCCTACTTCAGTCGCAACTATTATTAGTTATGTTCGCTGGCATGTCAATTACATCGATATTCCATTTTGATGACAGTCGTTTTTGAATTAAATAATTATTTAATGATCATAAAACTCATTTCATTATATTTATTGACCCTCTAATTATGGGTATAGCCACCAAAATTATCGAGATAGGATGTATAGAACTCGAGATATTGATTATGGCGGCATAAAAATCGATTTTGTGAAAATTGCTCAAAGGTGACAAGTTGTCATCAACCGGATTCGGAATCAGCGTGATTTTCTGATATAGAAAGAGCAAAAAACTATTGTATATACTCTACTTCCAGGTGTGCCCTTAAAATCCGATTTGGCGGCCACGGACTATAATTCCGGAATCTTTGAACTACGAGTTCGCAGGATGGTACGCCTCAATACGCCAAATGGTTAAGGCTCTAATGAATGATCATTTTTAATATTTCAAAAAGCATTCAAGAATTTGACCTCTCTATCTTGGACAACAATAATATGAAACGGATAATGTGTAAAGATTATTGGATAATAAAATATTCCATTTTATTTTGGCATGCCTGATTATGTAATTATTAGTACTACTACTATGTCATATATTTTAATTCGTATTCATATTATCTACATTACCTTTTTGATACGTTAATATTTCTTTTGAAAAATTATTATAATTATTTTATTGAAATCTAAATAAACAACTAAATTTTTAGATCATTATTATAAAAAAATTATATGTAAATAACAAAAACTTTTAAAACATATTTTCCCTTCTTTCACGGGAATACTTCAAATAGAATTAATAGCTGCAAACATTGTTCATCATTTATGTTTAAATAATCCATCTCTTTTATTTTTCCTCATTTTGAATCCAAATATAAATTTGTTTTTAGTTGCAAGTAAAATCGGACAATGCATGTTGCCGCTCGTTAATTACAAACATACCTTCATTTAGTTTATACAATGAAAACTGTTATTCTTTATAGTATTTTAATTACAAATCTTTTGCAAATCTTTTAGAAATCAAAGTTGACAGAATACGCCTCTAAATTGCTTCTAAATACTTACTGTAATTCGTTTATTCTTTAGATTATCATAAAAAGAATAAAAGGATAAATGAAAATACAGACAAGATCTTTCCTTTTGTTTTAGACAGAATATACAGATTATTTTTAACATTTTATTGTTTAATATTTATGTAAAAACTTGCAACCTAATTGGAAGAAACTCACAACGAATGATTTTTTCAGAGATATCGTATTTAAAGTAACACCGAAGTTCAGTTTTTTGACTTTGATAACTTGATTCATGTCTTCATCCGAAATGACAAAGACAGAATTTTCGCAAACTGTAACTAATTTACCAACCACATCAACAACAAAAGCATTTTTCGATGAAGCCGTTTTCGCCACCCTCTATCCACCAGCTGGATTTGTGTTGGGGGCCTCTTTCCTCGGAGCTTTAGGTAATGCATGGTTTCTTTTGGTTATTGTCTTTATACGGTCTCTTCACAAGCCTAACTATCGACTTCTCCTGGGGGTTATTATTTACGATCTCATCTTTAATATCTTCTTCATTCCGTTTGAAACCAGCCAGTCAATTATCCACTTTGCTACCGGGGGTTATGTAGGTTCTGTTTTGTGTCTCATCGAAACACCCATAATGTTGACCTGTGCTCATGGATCGTTGGTAGGTCAGTTTTTGGTGGCGGTCAATAGAGGCGTAGCCGTCTTCAAACCACTTTTATATCGTATATATATGACCAATCGAGCGGTGGTGGTCATGTTCTTTTTCGTTGCATTTCTGTTCCCGTGCGTTTTCTTCTTCGCACTTATCAAGTGGGAAATGGACTATGGAGTTGACGCGGTGTTGGGCGATTGTGTATATTTATTTCGAACCAATATCTCTAAAGAATTTTTTACCGTTCTTTTTAGTTACATTCCAGTTTTTGGTTCCCTCATTATATATGCATGTATTGTCGCACGAATAGCTTTTACTGCCAAGGATAACAGAACTGAACTCATTAAACGTGCACGAGGCAGTTTCAACATGTTCATATGTATGTTCGTATTTGCCATTTGTTACATCTCTATTCCCATTTCCCGATCCATGGGTCTCTTTACAAAGGATGGTGTTGCCCGATTTTGGATAACAATGTTTTCTAGACTTAGTTTTAGTCTGAATCCGGTGAGATATAACTATTTCAGATTATGAAGTATTCATTTAAATAATTTTAATATGATGTTTATTTATTATTTCAGTTGTTTTATGTTTTATTTGACACCCGTCTTCGTCAGGGAAGTAGAGAATTCATTGAAATGTATATTTTACGAAAATCAGCCACTCAAAACAACGATGAAACTCTTGCTACAGATCCGTGATCCGTGAAAAAAATTAAAAAAAATTATCTGTTTTGAAAAATATCTCAGAATATGTTGTTAACAATTAATTCTGTTTTGATGTTGTATCTGTTTTAAAATTCGTGATTAAGAAATGTTTTTTTGAATCAATAAAATCAAAATAACAAATTATAATCCACGTTTTTTATTAATTCGATAGATATGTAGCACAATTCAAATGTATGCCAATAATTCTAAATATTAATATTTAAAAATTCAAATATGAATGTGGAAATATTCGGACATATTTGTAAAACTCGCTTTGGACAATAATAATTTCATTGTTTCTAATATTATTTAAATTATGTGTTATAATTAAATATTATTTTATTAATACAATTAATTAATTTGAAAAATTCTACATATTTTCTATAATAATTAATTTTCATAATCTCTCTCATATCCTTATATCCTCATATTCAATAAGTTTTAGTTTTGATTAAACATTATTGAAAATTTTCATTGAAAAAAATAAATATTATGGACAGAGAAACAAGGTGTAACTTAATATTTACATTGTCTAGTTTATTTAGACAGAGACCGTATTTTTAAAATAATATTTTGTTGGATAATACATCCTGTTAGGTTCCTATTTGAAAAATTTGGTTCACGTTGAATTTCAAGTTCAGGTTCAATTGCGGTAAATTTAGCTTTGAAATGATCATATAATAAAAGTAATAAAATTGAAATAAAATATGAAAAAATATTTTTTTGATGAATATTTAAAATTGAAATAGAAGAAATATTGTATCAAAAAAAAAGATTAGCAGAAAAAAAACTATATTAACATAATATAATGGAGTGAAAGTTGTGCGCAAGTTAACTTTAATATTTACAATGATGCAAAAATATAATTATTTTTTTTAAAATTATATTTAAAAAATTTACATTAATGAAGACCTTTTTTAGTAAGTTTGGGATTTTCTTGTTAAGTTATTAAAAATTACTTATGAAATTATTATAATAATAATTTTTAAAAATTCAAAAGATTCCAATTTGAATTTTACTTCGTTTATATTTAATTTTAACAAATAAATTATTTATTGATTTCGCACAGTCAATCAACTTCGCCCCTATCCATTATAAAGTTTTGCATCAGCCTTTCAATTATTCTTACGACAAAAAATGATATTTAAATTCAGTCATTTTAAAGCACAAAAATCTAATTTCTGGTATAGACTAGAATCTTAGTCAATATATAATAACAAACAATCCAATTGATAATAGACAGACTACTTTTCGATCGTACTATTTTTATTAAAATAATTTTACAATTGAAACAAACGTAGTACATGTATATTTTGTTAGTATATATTTATTGCTTCTACAGCATATAATATAAGATCACATAAATTTGATTATAAGTAATAGTCCGAATTAATCATTTTTTCTGATGAGAGAAAATACGTGACCAGTTTCCAAACCTTTTTTCTAGAATTACAAAACTAGAATCTCGATTTGCGTGATTATCAAGTGTCAGATATCAAATCTTATGTCATATTATTGTGATAAATATTATAAGGTTAAATATATAATTATAGGTGCGATCATACAACAAATGTTCATGTCTTTTATTTTACAGTAATTAATCCTCCAAACATGTTAAAAGTTTTAGATTTGATGAGTGCACATGAACAAATTTACAGGAAAGAATTACCATATTGAAAGTTGGATTGTTTTTCATTTCGTACTCTGTTTTTTTGTACCACAGACGAAGTGATTGTATAGTCTCGAAAAACTCATGTACACGCTTCTCCATATTAACTAGTGAATATAAATGACCAAACTATGAATAATCCTAGGAAATAATTATTTAAGCAAACGTGATAAAGAACAAAAAAATGTATTAATTAATTAATGTTTTATTAATAATACAAAGCTAAGACAATTGAGAGACTGCAAAAAAACTAAATTTAAAATCGGTAAATAATTAAACAATAACATTCAACATTGAAGTTGAATATTCTTAAGAATTAAAGAACATTAAATACATAATTCTGGAATGACACAAAAAAATCCAATATTTTATATATATATTTTAAAATCTTTTATTAAAAGTCTACATTTTGTTAATTCTGTTGTAAAATATATGCTAACAACTATATAGTTACCGAATTATAATTAATGTTGTATTACCCAAACAATAATAACTCAAATTGAAAAATATTTCATTTAGTTTAAATTAGTAACAACTTTCTCCTACTTTTAATAAAACAAACAAGTTATCTATTTATTTTAGGCAACTTATAAATCACACATTTCAAATAATTAATATAATTTATAACACCTTTAATAAAAAAAAATTGAAAAAGAATTTTCCCTATTTCAAGGACAGTTTTAATTCATATCTAACTATGGCAGAATAAAAATTATGTCACTAATTCAACTTTTTAAGTTTTGATTTGTGTAAATTTTTAATAGATCATACATTATTCATTGTTTAAAGTTAAATTGTTTCTTTTTTAAAAACATTTAAAATATGTCTTTATAACTTTAAAGATATTAATATATAAAAGTTAAGATTGTTATTGTATATGATAATTTTAGAATAGTTCCATTATAAATAAATGTGACAAATTTAGTATTTATACAATGTATAATTAATTTGGATAGAAATAATCACACAAACGTGTATTGATCAATGTATTTCAATTTATGTATATTTAAAAAATAAATTAGTTATTTTTAGATTATAATATTACTTAATTGAATTGTAGTAAACCACCCTGTTTGAATTTCATCAAATGAGTACTTATAGTTATCCTTAGGGCGTATATTACTGTATAGTGCGTCTATTTCTGTATAGTGCGTCTAGTTCTTTATAATGCGTCTATTTCTGTGTAACACGTCTATTTTTTTATTGCGTATATTTCTGTATAGTGGGTATATTTATTTATATTGCGTATATTTCTGTGTAGTGCGTCTATTTCTGTAGTGCGTTTATTTATATTTCTGTAGTGCGTCAATTTCTATATAGTGCGTCTATTTATGTATAGTACGTCTATTTCTGTATAGTACGTCTAATTATGTAGTGCGTCTGTGATCCCAAAAATATATGTATTCTTTATGTTTTACTCTGAGAAAACTTGACGATGAATTTGTTGTCCTTTTAAATTGACTATCAAAAAAATATTATAGCAAAAATTAAGATATAAATATTTACTTGAAAATGATAAACTAATTATTATTAAATTCATATATGGAACAGTAAAAATAAGTTTTATCTTTTGAAATTTTTTTCTTTGAAACGTATTCTATCCATTTAGATTTTACTTTGATTTTGATTAACCTGTCCCTTCATTTATATGTGAATTAATATATTAAATATTTTGCATTTAAAACAATAATATTATGAATTTTAGAGTTTTATAAATAGTAGAAAATACAAATATTACTAGTTTGCCTTATTACTCTCACCTTAATACTTCTAAAATTAGTTTTTATCCGTTTATTTTATTTTTATACCGATTAACTTGAAAGTAGGTTCACTTAATTGTCAAGGGCTCAGGACTCAGACTAAGTTTCGTTTTCTCGTCCATGATATTTTTTTACTAAATTTTAGACTCTTTTTCTCCAAGAAACTCATCTCCGAGGTTGTCCTTCACCCTAAAACAAATCTATGATCATTCCAACAACATATCCTGTCATAATTTAGCCCTGACACCCATTGACATTTTAACCCAAACTCTTGGTAGCTAGCAGGTAGTATAAGAGAGATTGGAAACTCTTAGTGAGAGAGGGTGTTCTCTTGTCCTAAGACAACGGTGACATAAGGTTGAAAAAAGTAAGACTCCCAGATTCTTTTCTCCTATTAATGCCACAAGCTCAGTTTAAGTTTTTAAATTAAAATATAGTTTAAGGGATGTATTGACTTTATACCAGTTATATTATATTATACTATATTATATTATAATAGGATTAACAATCTAAACATTTCTTTCAATATTGTCACTTTCAAAAGTCTAAAGAAATGTTGTAATTCCATGTTTACCAGTTTTTTCTCTGTGAATGCATTATTTTTATTTCTACTTATAATAACTGAAGATGTCGCTTTGACCAATATAGCAATTAAACATATTACTTTTTTGTTTAATATTTGAATAAAATGATGTACTTGAACAGTATTTTTGTATTTTCTTATCAACAGATACATTATTTTATTTGTTATTAAAATGGATTTGTCAACAGAATATTCTTAATTTTTTACTTTCAAGTATTTTTTCTTAATTTTTGCACATAAGAAAAATATTTAACAAAAAAATGAATTGTGTTTAAAAAATAACTATATATTTCCCTTTTACAATATCTTTGTCAATTAAATATTGATTTTAAAATTATTTTAAAGTACATACACTGCTAATGAACTGAAATGTTTTTTATAAATAGGCATTTATTGGCCTTTGAAAACATCGATGTTGATCACCCATATAATTCGGACTTTTCTTATCAAAGTGTACACGCAGACAAACTAAAATGTTATCAAATTAAAATATTAAATGTAGGTCAGTGTATGTGCGCTCTATGACGGAATGGATTGTAGCAAACAATTAATTAATATATAATGCGAGTGACATTATAGATACCTAGAGAAGAGAGAGATGGTTTGGGAAATATAGACACTAAAATCAAAAAAAAATTAGAATAAATTAGAGTTAATATATATGAAGATATAAAATAACAGTACAAAAGTCTAGATAAATAGAATAGAATAATTAGTAGGAAATTCCTTGTAGATGGAAAACTAGTTTTGATTTAGCAACATTCTATTTACATTATATTTCATCTGAATATTATATCAGACAATTGAAGTGGTTCAAGGATTGAAAAATTCTCGTGGAAACGTTTTTTACGAATTTTATATTTTTTATTTAAAAAGATTTTATAGAAAGCAAATGATATTGAAGCAATTTTATTTCGATTTTGTTTCAGTTTATTTTTGTGAAAGATCTAATTTTATTATTTACATTTGTCTAATTTTGTAAATAGATTATTGTAAGTTATAGAAACAAATGTGTTAGTATTTATACATACACCATATACCATAAGCATATCAATTTATTTATTTTAAATAAAACTAATACTTGAAACTGATTAATAAAACGTGATTCTTTATGTAATTACATTGTTATACACAATTAAAAAAGCATTTCTAAAATAAAACATCAAAAAGGCACAAATTTAATCAAATTCGTAATAAATTTATACAAAATTCAGCATCAAGATAAGTTACGTCGTTATATTATAGATTATATATTATTTTCTCTGTACAACATATAGCATATTTTTCTAATCTTTTTCAATAATCTTTTTTGTAATTAATATGGTTAACAGTACCTTACTTTAATGAGTAAATTAAATAAGAATGAAACACTAATCTAGTAAAATGTTACTCGATATATTCCCTTTAGTATTCTTTCATGAAATTTAATAATTAATTAATCAATTAAAATAGAATAAATGTATGAAATTTTCTTTGCTTTTGAAAAATTATTATAAATTGAAAGAGTTCGTAAAATGAAAATAATTACGTTCATTATTTTCTGATAAATATTTTCTGATAATAATTTACGTTTATTATTTTCCGACTGCTATATTACTTTTAGAAAGTAATGTTCTCCTAAAAAATTGTGTACTACTTCTGTAAAATAATAGACTACTTTTAAAGATAATGGACTACTTTTGTAAATAATTGAATACTTTTGAGGATAATGTACTTATTTTTTAATTATTTAAATATAAAATTTCTTCAATAAATAACTAAATATCGATCATAATAGTCTATCTATTAATTATAAATTATGCTAAAAATAACTGTTAACCGATTTAAGAGAAAAGATTTTAAAATGATAGACGCTCGCGGTTAGTTGGGCAAATATGAAAAAACTGTTTTTTGAGGAATATAAGTATTAGCTTTTTTAGTATAGTAATATATTGTTTCTTATTTTAAAATTTTTTTTTTAATGTATTTCATTAAAAAAAAGAAATTATAATTCAAAAAAAAAATTGCTAACTATAGTTTGAAATAAATCTAAAATATTTGATTCGGTGGATAATAAATTAAATTTGACCTTCAATAGATCAATAAGAGATTTGACACATTTTAATAATTTTTAACAAAATAAACCTATTTTTTTCTTAAAAGTATTAATTAATTATATATTTATGTATATTTATTATTTTATATAACTTTTTAAATTTAAAGTTTTTAGTAAAGACACTTTGAATTTTTAGTATATAACTTTAGATACTGGAATCAAGATTATTTAAAAATATTTATCTTAATTATCTTGACTATTTTCTAACCCGTTCTTAATCTGTTCATAAAATCGGTTTTAACTAAAACAATAATTATAGAAACGTGTTTTCCTGGTAATAAATGCTAGTTACTTATCCGTCCCTGCCTTACAATCTATCCTATAATAATTATTTAACTAAATCCTATATAATTCCTTCGTCTATGTTATGCACTCAAATTCTTTCATTTATAATGATACGCACTTCAATAATAAAAATAAAGTTTATTTAAAATTCCTTGTAAAGATTTTCCCAAATTTAATTGATGTCTATGGTCGGAAAAAAATATAAACTACTTTTTGATAAACTACTCTCCAAAGCATCACGGGCATGCTGAGCTTTTGACTTCTATTGTTTCTGTTTCCTTTGATGTAATGTCTACTAAATTAATGTTCGTCGCTTTTAAAGTAGTTTTATCTTTAAAAATTTGCTTATAGCAGAAACAGACTTCAAGTCGAAACTTCTGATAATTTATAATTTCTATTTTTAAATTGTATTTAATTTGGTTTGGAATAATATTTGTTTTTTTTATGGGAGGTTATATACCTGATAATGTACTTGTTTTTAAAAAAATAATCTATTACATATTCTCGTCGCATGTAGCGACTCGGACATTCTTTTCGCAATTTAAAAACGCGTACAATATCTATGACATAATAGATAGATATAGTTCAATACAATAACATTGGAATATTAGTACTTTAATTCCAATTTTTATAAATGGTAAACAAATCATATTTAATTGCATTAAAAAACACAACGCTTATGAACTTTCAGCTAATTTTGTAGACATTTAACATTTTCCAAATACAAATAGGTAATTATTCAATTGACTGACATATTTGTTATTTAACTTACAGAAAACAGTCTCCAACATTTTAAAAATAAACTATTTCTTAATTGTTAATTATCTCTTGTAAAAATATATCGTTTAGATATGTTTAGATATCTAATAGAAGTAACGATAACACATTAATAGAAGTAATTAATTAATAGAAGTAACGATAACACATTAATTAAAAAGTCACATAGAAACATTTTAAACCGGATATGGCTTTTAGCATAAGTGCCCAACAACACATATATAGACATTCACCGTCTATAGTCAAACCTATTTTTATAATGAGTAAAAAAGTAATATCAACCTTGCAAAGATTTTTGACGCATATAATGTTTTGAACAAAAACAAAAGATATTTACTGTTATTATAATATATTATTAGAAACTATTCAATATTTTTTATACAAACAATTACCTTTGAATTGAAGCAACTTCCATTAAATAATCTTATAATTTTAAAAGTTGCAGATTTAAAGCCAACTATTTTTTTTACATATGTGGAACATATTTTTCTAAATTATTCAAATTTACAATATACACTTCTAAGTATAATGAATATAATGATAAAAGGTTTCTTTTAAGAATTCTTACCATTTCCGGCTCCGATTGCTTAAATACATAATAATGTTATTATTAAAAATGAAATAGACATCAAATTATTTCATAACAATTCATACATTCTAAAAGTTCTATTCTATAAGTTTACATTTTACTTCAAATTTAAAAACAATAAATTACTTAAATATTGATATCTAATTGAAAAAAAAGTAAATAAATAAAAATGTTGAGGTCACTCATTTTATGAATCTAAAAAAATACGGGGCTAAACGGACTACTAATCTCAATCAAGTCTAAGTTCCTTGTATCTGTTACATGCTCATTCAATATCAGCTGTATTGGATCTCCTTCTGTGGAAAACTAACGAAATTCTTAAATCACTGGGTGATCATTGAATATTTCAGTTTGCATCCACCCACTATAGGTAATAAATATGTTAGTAATAAGTATATTTTTAATTAGATAGGAAGCAGTCCTTCACTAAAATATGTTCAGCTCGAATGTCAGAAAAATTGTAAAGTACTAACACGGCTAAGAAGGGGTTTCCATGTATTAGATGTGAATTTTCATAAACTATTTAATCTCAATTTTGGAACGGTTTGACCGAACTCATGCCCAAAATTTTAAATATGTTTTCTCAATCTTATTATCACAATGTCATCTTACAATTACAACATTTGTGACGATACTGGATGTTGTGCTTTTAGAGCAGTGCACATGTAAACGTCTCAGACTGTATGTGAGGGCATGAGAACGTGTTTACTAAATGACAATTATTATTACATATCATTATTACCACTGTAAAGAGTGTGTTAGTTAACACTGTAAAGAGTGTGTTAGTTAACACTGTAAAAAGTGCGTTGGTTAACACTGTAAAAAGTACGTTATAGTTAACATTGTAAAAAGTGTGTTGGTTAACACTGTAAAGAGTGTGTTAGTTAACATTGTAAAGAGTGTGTTAGTTAACACTGTAAAGAGTGTGTTAGTTAACATTGTAAAGAGTATGTTAGTTAAAACTGTAAAAAGTGCGTAATTTAACACTGTAAAGAGTGTGTTAGTTAACACTGTAAAAAGTGCGTTAGTTAACACTATAAAGAGTGTGTTGGTTAACACAGTAAAGAGTGTGTTGGTTAACACTGAAAAGAGTGTGTTAGTTAACACTGTAAAGAGTGTGTTAGTTAACACTGTAAAGAGTGTGTTAGTTAACACTGTAAAGAGTGTGTTAGTTAACATTGTAAAGAGTATGTTAGTTAAAACTGTAAAAAGTGCGTAATTTAACACTGTAAAGAGTGTGTTAGTTAACACTGTAAAAAGTGCGTTAGTTAACACTATAAAGAGTGTGTTGGTTAACACAGTAAAGAGTGTGTTGGTTAACACTGAAAAGAGTGTGTTAGTTAACACTGAAAAGAGTGTGTTAGTTAAAACTGTAAAGAGTGTGTTAGTTAACACTGTAAAGAGTGTGTTAGTTAACACTGTAAAGAGTGTGTTGGTTAACACTGTAAAGAGTGTGTTAGTTAACATTGTAAAGAGTGCGTAAGTTAACATTGTAAAGAGTGTGTTAGTTAACACTGTAAAGAGTGTGTTGGTTAACACTATAAAGAGTGTGTTAGTTAACACTGTAAAGAGTGTTAGTTAACACTGTAAAGAGTGTGTTAGTTAACACTGTAAAAAGTGCGTTCGTCAACGCGTAGATATAGAGACGTCGATGGGGATACACATCAACGTTGGCAGGACTTGAACGGTTACAGGGACGAAAATTTTATCCTTGCAACGTTTTTACTAAGAAAATTATGTTTTTGTTTATTCTTTTCTTATTAAATTGATAAAATAAGACATTTATATTCCAATAAATATAATTTTACATTTTGAGTAGTATAGGGTAAGTAATTTGAATATTATAGAAATTTAAATATAGTCCTTGTAAAGCAAAGACACACGAATAAAACACCTTTGCGTTACAAGGACTCAAACTGAAATCGTTATTACAGAAATTAAATTTATATAAAGTTCTATTAAAAATTTAATAAATTTATCATTATATAATTTATTACATAATTTATACAATTCACTCTTCATTCTATTACTTATTCATGACCTTAGATATAAAGTGTGTATTAATAATAATTTATTTAAACGTATCAATAATATATATATATAAATTATTGTAGAATTAGGATTATTTCTTTTAGTATTAGCAATTGATCGAGTCAATCAGAATGAGTCTATATTTTCTAATGACTATAATATGTGGGATGTTTTTCATTTCATTTTATTGTATTAATGTTATTGTTTGACTATTGAAGCAAACGAGAAGCGCTTCTTAAAATATATATAGATAATATGATATAAGCTTTAATATTATTTTAATTAAATGAAAATTCTAAATACAAAGGATTAAGGATATTATTCCTTTTACTATTGTTCCTAAACGTGCGATTGGGAGAAGGCAAGCACAACAGCAAGATGTATAACTTGTTAAAACAAAATCTTTACAAATAAGTTAATTCAACTGTATATAAATTTAATTTTGCAAAATTATATTTATTATTGTTATTTATTTTAGATTTGCCTGACCGAACATATTTCAAAGAAAGTAAGCAGTGCTTAAAATATAATTGGTTCGACCGTTTTCCAAAATCACATTCAAGGCATGGTAAGTTTTTTAATAAAATTATTTTGGTAATTGATCATTTATAGACACCATTTTTCTAGACCACATTCACATGTTATTTGTCTTTTATAGAACCATATTTTTGGGCAGCTTTTACGAAAGTTATTAGAGTTTTATTAATTAATGTTAATTATACTAAAATAATTACCGACTTAATAAATGAAAAAATTATAAATGTATTGAATATTACAATTAATTAATTGATTAATAAAATATAATATAATCTTTTTTCAATATGAAAATATCAATACGTTTGAATATTTTATGTCATATTTAACATAAACACATATTATTTTATGCATATATAGTGCATATTGAATGCATACATTTAATATTACATATAATTCATAACTATTTCATTTCAGAAAACAAATTCACATTCCATTGATTATTCAAGAGAAAAGGGCAATTCAGGAGTTCGTCAAACTTCATATAACCAGTGAAAAATTACCTGGATAAAATGAAATCCAAAAGGCCCAACAAAAACATTCTTGTCTTGCCAAGATAAGGTACTTCTTAAAAAACTCATTTACTAAACCGAGTAAAATGAAAAAAAGGAAATTGTGTTATGTATGTATGTATGAACTTATACAATCGATATTTTGTGTTTTTTAATAGTAAAATATATTTAATTAAAGGATAATAGAAATGTATTAATTTTTATTGATTTTAATTGAACTCTCCTTAGCGCGGCCAATACGAGATTTGGGTGTGTTAATAATGTTCATTTATATATGCATATTAAAATTTTACAGTTTATAATTCTATATTATATTTTTGTTTATTATACACTTTGTATAATTTGGTTATACTAAGATTTATCGGATTGTTAAATTTAAATTCTTTTAAATAACCAATTCTTAAGAACTTTATATTCTAGCATGATTAATTGATATATAAAAAATATAAAGGTATCGAAGAAACATTTTGTTTTTTATATACATAATTTAAAACATAATGTACAATTAATGTAGGTTTATAATGTATATGTTGTTATAACTTATTCTAAAGTTTACCTGTGTTATTTAACTGTAATCAAAAGAATAATTAATTCATAATTAAAGAAATATTGTTTTAATGATTCAATTTTAGCGCCAATAAAAGTGTATTTTACCAACCGTAATTACAGGGATAAAAATTTGGTCCCTATCATAACCGTAACGATTTCAATCAGATCCCAACAACGTTTTTTGGACGTAAATTATTAATAACTTTAATAAACACTTTTTTTTCTTTCTTGTATATGTTACTCTCATTTTATTAAAACAATATTTTGCGATTTATATGATCATGCGTTAATATTTTTATTTTGGTCTTTATAACGTAGGAAATACAAACCACCATATGCGCGTTAGTTAACACTGAAAAGAGTGTGTTAGTTAACAGACTGATTAGAGTGCGAAAAATATGTTAGTTTGTAAAAGGAAATTATTGGCCATCGATCAAAATTTGATCCATCCGGGTTGAAATGGTTTTTGATTTCAGACTCGTAAAGCATTGTTTTCAATAATAAATAGATGATTGGCAGTGATTTTTTCGGAGAAGTGCAATATTGCATGCATACTTTTTATTAGTAAAATAAGTAGTAAGAAAATATTATTAACTTTAATTATACTTATTTTTCATGTGTATAATATATGAATTCACTCTGGGTTTTAAATATAATTCTTTGCATTTCTAAATAAATTTGTAATGAATAGTGATATAATATATTAAGTACTTTTTGAAGTTTATCAATTATTTTTATGTAATGTCGGAACTTTCTGTACTTATACATGTACCATGTTATTTGTTTAAATTTATACTTTTTGTGACCAAGTTGTGACCAAGTTGTAATGAAAACTCGGGTTTTATTCAAATAAAAAATAATAAGGTTTACATTATTATATTATTAACATTATATTACTTCTAGTAGCATAGCGTCTTAATGTTATATTAAATTATGAATAATCGTGTATTAAAAATGACGTTAAAATTATAACAGACAAAACATCAATTTATTATTCATAATTCAGAAATATTAAATAATTTAAAAGTTATAACAATTTAATATAGTCTCATATTAATTCTTTTATATTTTTCAAAATTTCAAACATTGAATTATAAAAAAAACAGGTATTTTAAATAATGCATAATACCAATAATACGTCGGAGAATAATATTACAAGAAAAGATCAAAAATTGACTGATGATGTCATATAACTTATACTAATAAACTTATCACTAAAACAACAATATTTTATTCTAATATATTCTAATTTTGAGGTATAGTATGTTAAAATCCAGCCAGTATAAGGGAAGATTTACTGATGACGTCACAGAAGCTATACAAATACATTAATTACTAATATAAAAATAGTACATTACAAACTCATCCACCCTGCAGTGGTTCTTGACATAGATATCGAGATGAATAGTGATTTTGAATACCGATAAAAGGTTTTCCTTGTTAAAGACGAGGAAATAAACTATTATTGTTTAATAATATTACATTATTGTAATGGGAACGATGAAACTAAGACGGTATTTAAAGTTAAACAAGATATACTTATTATTCCATATATTACAATTTTTTATTGAATAAAAGTAAAAGATAATTACTATCAAATTTAATTTTAAAAACCGTATTTTGAAATCTGTTTACTGATTATTATTATTATTGGTATTTATAATATATCGTGTAAAGTTTCTTCAATCTTTGTTTTTCATTTAATTATATCCTAGATTTCGCATCCATGAATGAAAGTCTTTTTAAAAAAAATAATGATGTCTTCAGAGATATCGTGAAGATTGTGAGGAACAGAGTTGATTAACTTTTCAACAAAGGTTGTATATACTATTTTTATATTAAATTAGGAAATCATGTTTTTTAACGATAAATTGTCCATAGTTCATTAACAATACAAATCTTTAGATATTTTGAAACCTAATTTATATTACTGATAGTCCCGCACAGTTTTGATGAAACGGGACCTCCTTATGCATGTTATAGCTACCTATAATTTTTTCTATTTTTTTTGCAATTAGACTGATTGATTCAGGTGTATATGTCCCAATTCGTCTGCACAGCGCGACGAATTTCTGTTCTTCAAACATTTGCCAACACAGGAAATCAGGCTGTGCATGCTGACGAATTGCGTCCCCGACCGAATTCCGTTCTTTTTAAAATAACACAATTCGTCCGACAGATTGCATTCCTGATTAAATAACGCAATCCGTCCGACTAAAACGGTATTCTTCGGGTGAACGCAATTGTCGCAAAACGCTATTTGTTTTGTATTTTATCTATATAATAATATTATCAATAGATGTAACTTATTTATAGTCGTCACGGAAATAGTTTTTAAAATAATTTATGGCTGAAAAGGTATACAAGAGGCAGCCTTTTGTACGCGTTATGACTATAGAAATGATTTTCATGGTGTGAAATACAGTTTTGAAAAACTTTAAAAGTCTTTAAAGAATTATTTTAAATTATTTACGTATTATTTCATTTTGAATTTGATGTTTCAATTTATCCACCGAGATTGTATAAATAAATATTTCATTGTAACTTTTTTCTTTGAGAAAAATTTACATATTTTATTCTTCTAAAAACTAATTTAACTCATACTTACAAAGAGCAAGATTTTAAATAGAATAAATTGAACCTGACATTTTCAATTTCACAACCTTTATCAAGCAACTGCTTAAATGATTTGTTCTTAACAAAATTATAACTTAGTATATTTGGAAAATGAATAAATTAATAACAAACATTTTTTATAAATTGAAAAAACTAACATTTCATTTAAACTATAATAAATACACTTATAAAACATTTATATTACTTAACAACATGAATATTAACACACACGAAACCAGGCACACCCATAGGTACTAAGTTTATGACTTTTTATTTTGTTTTTCCATTACCTTTCAATGAATTTTTCTTTATATGTACTTTAAAATTTATTGTCGCTTATCAAAATTCTTGTAACAATTGTAACTTATTGTATTTTACCTATATTTATATTATGAGACTCTCCCAACCAGTAAATACAATTATTATACAGTAGTTTCTGAAATAATCGTATCTATACACTTTGGGATACGCGCATTTACGGATGTTAAAATATTTGAAATGATATTCATTTACTAATCATTAAAAATATTAATTATATTCAAAATTAAATAATGCAACTAACCATTACATTTAAATGTGTTTAAATAAGCATCATAATAAAACAATTTTGACCGCTTTATGAAAAATTGGTGTCATTTCTGGGATCATGTCTGTGTAACAAATTTCTCTTGATAAATTGAGAACTTCCTTCTCGAAGACGATTATCGAAGAGAAGATAGAATAACTGAAATATAAACAAACTATAAAAAAATACGTAAAGATTATTTACACAATGAAATTAATGTTGTTTCGAAATTTCAAAATCTTTCGAATTTAAAATATATTATTACAATATAATAATTAAAAGATAAAAATTGAAATACCGGGTTCAAGCAGAAACTAACGCGCGCGAACATAATGATCCAGAATCGTGTCACCCCATCCTTGAGACCCAGCGAACGAGAAATTGGAAACGATATATAGCCTACTGCAAACACCAGCATGCAGAGAAACATGTTGAAACTTCCTCTTGCCCGTTTCAAAACTTCCATACGCTGATCTTTAG
>JAUZNC010029892.1:0-16196 GCA_034780395.1 Vannuccia rotundouncinata | reverse complement strand
AACTGACACCTCTGCCAATAAAACAAATGCATCCAAGATTTAAATTACCTGAACTGACACCTCTGCCAATAAAACAAATGCATCCAAGATTTAAATTACCTGAACTGACACCTCTGCCAATAAAACAATTGCATCCAAGATTTAAATTACCTGAACTGACACCTCTGCCAATAAAACAAATGCATCCAGGCCAACAGGAAAAGGTTCATTTGGCTTTTTGTCATTCAGAAGAGATTTTAATATTGCAAAGGCTTTTTGAATACAAATGGGTGCTTCTGAAAAAGAGTGGAAAATTGTAAATAATATCTTGCAGTATGATAATTAAAAATGTAACTAATGATATTTAACTATCAAGAGTTTAAAATAATTGAGAATTATAGGATGATCCATAAAACTATAAACACTAAAGACAGATGATCCTATAATGCAAATATTAGACAGTAGGTAATATACAAATTGATTAAATAATTTTTGCAATGTTAAATTTATAAATAAACAATGTAATAAGATAAAATATTTAACAATGAACTGAGAGATATTGTAATTTCACAGCTCGAAATCAATGTAAGCTAAACTATACCAGTAGAAACCAATCTCTTGTCAGTTAGCTGAGCTTATAGGTACCGGCCTCACAAAAGAAAAAATCAAATTGCGAGATAATCCAATCAACAGGGTCCCTTGTCCACTAAAAATTAATTCCCAATTACCCAAAGTCAAGGGCCCAGCTGTTATGAATTGTCAAATTGCTGAGTTTTATAAACTTACAGTGAATCATAATTTATTAAAAATTATTTAAACAAGCACAGCTTTGATTATCTTGAAGCATAATCCAATTATTGGTATATCTGGTAGTATATATATATATATATAATTGCAAAACTTTTGTTAAAGCAGTTTGAAATAAATAATGGCAAATTAATATACAATCAATAATAATTCCAAATTATTTAAAAAATTAAATGTAACATAACCATAATAAAAATAGTATTTATAAAAATTAATATCTTTTTAAAACAATAAATTAATAATATCCTTATTATTAAATTGATCAAATCTATTATTTCTAAATCATATTATATGACAGGCATTACTTCACTAGCTTGATACTTTTCGGACATTTCTAAACTAAAACAATCTCCACTATTTGTATATAATTCTATGAATAAAAATGGAATTGTTATATTGGATAAACTTTAAAACATATTAATGAAAAGCTGCAATAATTGTATTATTAATATTTAATATTCAATTTATAATAAATAGCAAATAATTTTTCTAAATTTTCATTTAAATTATTTTTTTAAATAAATATATATACCTATAACTTAATAAATATATTTTTTGTAATAATATTTTGGTGTCTTATAATAGAGTTAGATAATCACTAGTATGTAGGTTAAAATCATAAAAAGTAACACATATTAATTTAATTTATTTAAACTTAATATTGATTTAATTACTTTTGGTTAATAGTATGTTATTTTTAGTTGTACTCCATTGAAACATGAAGCTTGTATATTACAATATTTAATAATATGCATCATATGTATTAATGTGTTTCATTAATACATGCCTTTTTTGATACTATTGGATACTATGTTAAAAATCAAATTATTTTGTTGAAATAAATATTTTATAATAACAATGTCTTATAAATAATAATTTGATATTTTAAAGAACCAATTTGTATTTTAAATTTTAGTGAGAATAAATAATAATGGTGGACTAAGATAAAATTAACTATTATAAATATATATAAAAATGTTAACCTTAAAAGCTACAAATTATTATAATATCTAAGAGGTAAATATGATATTTACAGACATTAAAGTGGACTTAAATAATAAAAAAACAGAGATAGTAGTTATAATTTAATCTCCTGCTATATATGACAAGGGGTTTAGATGAGACTCCAACTCAGCTAGATTAAGTAGGTTTCATAAGCTTAGAATATACCTAAAGACCTTGAAAATTCATTATTTCTTTAATATTTCGTCTAATATATCAGAAGAATATTAAATATCTTGAAATATGGAAGACTCTCATGCCTGAATTATATTTTGGATAAATGTTCATATTTAATTATATAATATATCAAATTTTACTTGTTTTAATAATAAGATGTGACTATTATCCTAAACCAGTCAATTAAATTAGAAATGCTTTTAACCTGGATTATTCAAGCATAAATTTAGTGTACATTTTTATTTATTTTTAAAAAATATTTTTAAATTAAAATACATACTAATGTTTTCCTTTATGAAATTATAATTAGCCATAATACCTTTTTATGTGTTGTATACCATTTGCAAATGTTATACCATTTGTGAAACAGTCTATACCAACAATGAATACATAAACAGAATATATGGTTTGCAAAGAGTACAACAATAGCTAAAAAGTAAAAAAAATATATAAATATGGTTATAAAGAAATAAAAAATATATATTATACATACAATTTACATTAAAACTGAAAGTAAAAATAAATTAAAATATTACATAAAAGTATAAAAATTATAGATAAAAACAAATAAAATATAAACAATTGTTGTTGGGATGGCAAGTCATGCTGTATGGTTTGTAATTATGAAGATACAGATAGAAATTTGATATAGCAATTGTTATGTTGTATGATTGAAAAATTAGTAATCAAATTTAAGATTTTATTATAAAAATTTGGTGTTGGAATACCATGTTTCAAATGTCATAATAAATTAATTATTTGCTAACCATATAGCATAACTTTCTATTCCAATAACAAATTTATATATTTATCATCATAATAAACAACTTAAAATTAATTATTAACTAAATTGCTATACTAAAAATTAATTTTCAAAATATTAATTAAATTTTAAAATATTTATTTTAGTGTAATATTATTTAAACATTTTTTGTTTTATTATTAATAAATTTGATTTAATCATTTGCACAAAGGTTATTGTTGTAATGTATTTATATTATTTGTTCTGCTTTAAAGAAATATTTTTTATTGGTATATTAGTATTTGCTAACAATATATACCAACAAAGAAGTTGTTATTTATTATTGGTACAAATATATGTCTTTTTTCTATGCCAATTACATATACAAGATATTAGGTAATTCCTATGTGTATATATAAAATTGTGCTCTGCACATACATGATCTTCACAATAATTGAGAAAGAAAAAGTTTTAGATAACCGTTTGTGAATGGTATAAATTCTGCAATTTTATACAACATATGTATTTAAAAAATTACATAAATTTATAATTTGAGAATTGTACATCATTTTAACATACAGTTATAATAATAATAAGCTATTGCTAAAGACTTGTCCAGGGTAATAGCCACTATCAATATGTACCACTATCAACTATCTTATTAATAATCCAGGGGCATAGGAGCAGGCACCAGAACCAATAATTTTTAGGAGGATACTAATTTTGTTGATATATAAAAAGACATATTTTTAATGTAGGTACATTTTTATTATTTAAGTCATATGTCTGTACTATACTTTAATTGGGGAATAATTATTTTAGCAGTAATTATTAAATAGAACTAATATTATTGTTATTTATTTATAACAGAACTGTGATGGATCTCATCCTGACAGCATTGATGATCACTTCAGGTGAAAGTTCTTTGAAGTGATCAATCTATTTGTGACTTGCATCAGGGATAGATTTAACCAATGTGGTTATAAAATGAATTATTGTTACAAATGCAAATATTGAATTGTCCTTTAATAAATGTATCAAGAGAGCATAGTTTTTCTGTGATGCAATAAATTAAAACATATGTCAGAAATATAATGCAGCAGTCTTGTTTAAAACATACCATGATTTTGTATATCTACAAGAACCATATTGATTATATTAACATAAATGACATTTTAATCAGTTTATACAGGTAGGTGAGCATTGACTTATATTTTTTGGGAAATTCTATAAATTCTACTGGAAGAGTTTCATAATACCAAAAATGTGTATTATACAACTAAACATTTCCCTATACATATAGCTACACATTTATATAATCTACATATTAATATAGTATGACAGAGTGCAATATATCACTGTATTTTATACAATTATTATAACTAATAAATAATTGCAATGATAATAACTGTCTTAGGTAATAATATATACCTAAGTATTCCATAACCTAGGTTTTTGGAGCTGTTCAATTTAAATAAACAGAGGTGCAATATATCACTGTATTTTAACAATTATTATAACTAAGAAATAATTGCAATGATAATAACCATCTGAGGTAATAATATATACCTAAGTATTCCATAACCTAGTTTTTTCAGGGGCATAGCCAGGGGGAGCGCTGGGAGCACAGGCTCCCCCTCCAAAATCCAATTTTTCGGAAATTCAGACTCAATGCTTTCTTGATGTTGTTTTCCCACAAAGACATTTCTGGTAACTTGGACTTGAATAAATTTTTGAACAGGTTTGCATCCACAAAGGTCAGGCGTATATGTTACTGCACCATCCACTATTTTCCAGCTAAATATTTTGAATATTGAGTATATACAGTATTACTTAAAACTTTAGTTAAAGTTGTATAAAAACTGTGTCTAAGAAATTAATGTTGAATTTAGTGTTTTATGTAAATAATATCAGCATTGCTTCCTGAAGCTTTTATCATGATAATAATCTTTTTAAGTAAGTGATGAAGTTTTTTATTTGGACACAATGTCTCAAAAATCTAATACAGTATAATTCCATGTATATTGCTCGCTAATGTACTATGTTATATTATGTTGCATGCACTAGGTCTATAATTAGATATTTTATATATGTGTGTATGTATGTATTTTCTTATTTAAAATTAGTAAACATATTAACTAGTATTACTGTGTACATTAATACAAATATATATATATATATAAATAAATAATAATTATATTCACAAAGTAAGTATACTGATATTTTGTAATTTAAATAAACCTGTAAATTATATATCTTGACATACAATGTGTTTTGTTTTTATTGGGTAATACAAATGTGTCAATACACTGTCGAAGCGTGCACCCCCCTTGACGAATCCTGGCTACGCCCCTGTTTTTGATGTATAAATTATGAAATATCTACCCATAAATTAGAGCTGTTCATGTTAAATAAATAGAGGTACACATATGTAATGTTTTGAAATCCATTTTTTACTTTAAATAGTGGTGGACCTATGTCAAATAGCCTTCTACACCCTTGTAATGGCAGTGACTGTGGAGCCCAAAGGCTAAAGAGGTCTACAGCCCCCCAACTTTTTGCATGCTGCCTAAATAGCATTGCCAAAAAATATTTTATGTGGTATTATTTCAATTGTTCGTAATAGATAGTAGATAGTAATATTGACTTTTATTTGGATTAACAATTGTTACATGTAGTAAACTGTAAACAAAATATTGAACTAAATTCTAAATAATGTATTGATAATATGAATGTAATAATAATTGGAAACAATAAAGAACATTTATGAGAAAAATAAAATAATATTTTTTTGATAATTGGTACATATTATGTGTTCTATCAATTTTACTTACCATTTATATTTACATGTATTTTTCCCTCTGTTTACATTGTATAAACTGTATTACTTATCTGTTTAAGTAATGAAATATGTAGGTATTTGTAGGCATGTATATATATATATATGAAATGAATATAAAATATTAAATGTTCAAATCAAATTATTATTACAATTATTATATGCAATTTTTGAAAAATATTAAAATGATCAAAATGATGATTATTTAATGTTATTTAATCTATTGGATTATATTATATTAGTTTGTTACTTTTACAATGTTCACACCCAATCTCAATGTTTTGCTGAAGCTTTCAAGGTGTCTAAATTTGTTCCTTAAACTTAAAGATCAAAATCATATCTTTATTGATGTAGAAAAAAGCAATGAAATGTCATTGCTAATTTTAAATTTAAAAGATGACAATTTTAATGGTATATTGGGAAATTTAATACTTTTAAAAATATGCTATGTATTCATATTCATTTTGCAGTAAGTATATATATTTATTTTTTCTGAATACATCACCCAACCTAGTCTGCACCTGAACAAACTCAGCCACTTCAATCTAAATTATGCTCCGCAGTCCTTGAATAGAGTACATTTTGAAACATTACATCATGAAATAATTTATATCTGACTGAGATCTGCATGCAGAATTTATATTTGTATTCTTAAATAATTTTATATATTTTATTCCATTCTAGTACAAATAAAAGATTTTTAAAATGCATTATAAATGTAAAAAATTCAAAACATAACATAATAACCAATCTATATTATCAATCTCTTATTGATGATAAATTAAACAATTTAAAACAATTAAAATACATGATAAAATAGAAATACTAAAAGGTACTTTGATTGTTTTTTTCAGCATATTGAATGAGCAACCGCAAATTAGAATCCATCGTTTCTTGACAAATTTGAAAATTATTCTGTCTCTATGGACGCTAAAATAAACAAAATTAAAACGAACATATTTAGTTATCTGCATCAACATTGGGGCTGTTCTGAAATCACGTCACACTTGAAAGGGGAGGACGTGGTTCGTGAAAATGTGACAAACCTGACATGGGGGGGCAGGGATAGTACAAAACGTGACGTCACATTTTCCTTTTTTGTGCAAGTTTTTAAGTGCAATAAGAATTAGTAAACTACAGATGGAATATAAATTTCTTTAATATTATTAATTAATTAATATCGGTATTGCCATTTCAATATGAAAATATATATTGAATCAAGTTATATTTTGTATGATTTATTGTTATTATAATTTTAATATTTGTTCTTAACAAGTTATACAGATTTGTAGGATTATATAAAAGCTTGTATTGTATAATCATGTATAATTTGTTCTTGCTTTGATATCACATTATTACATTTTAAAATATTGTTTTGATACCCACTAAAATTAGACTGTTCAGATTTTTAATTATTTTACAAAAAACAATTGAAGTTTTATTTTTGTTTTCATTTCAAAAAAATTAATATAAATTTAATTTCGAATTATGGGGGGACGGTTACCATTAAATATGACGTAATTTTGGATTGCAATGAGTCTAATTTTGTGACGAAGTGTAACAAGAGGGGGTTCAAAAAGCTTCTAAAAAGTGTGACGTTATTTCAGAAGTATTAGTAACACAATTTTCCGGTTAATGACCCCCACCTCCCTGTTCAAAAATAAATTTAAAATTCGAATATTAAGAACAACATGTGCGTACATTACAAATTTTATGATCTGCAGCATATTGAGGTGTAGGAATAATAAAAAGCATAAACTTTAAAATACTAGTTTAAACTAAATGCTAAATCATTATTCATACATCTTTTCTTACAAATGTTACAGTCTTCAATCTGTAAAAATTTAATCTGAGGATATTCGTTCAGATATACTTGGTAATCAATAACATCAATTATAAATTTTTTAAAGTTAAACGTTTACAATCTAAAAGAACCCCCTCCACGATTTGTACTATAATACTTTTAGACTATACGAGGTCAAAGTAGATCTCCAATTTAAATGCTTATTAAATTAGACGGTGTGCTATAGTATGGCAGACGAAAAGGTCCAAAACGAATTCACTAATATTCAGGGGAATTTCGTTTAGTCTACCTATATATAGTCAAATCCGCGTATATTGGATTTCCGTCAATAACGGATAATTTGCATGACACGAAATGAAAATGCTTATTCTGTAATGTTAATCTACTACGGATCTCCGGCTTAATAATATAAGTTTTCTCGTTCTATTTGAAACTTATTCCATCATTTTGTAAGAGATTCAGCTGTGTTGTTGGCGTCTTGAAAAGACCATCCAACACACCACGGTGAAAACCTACTTTTTCAGTGTGATCCATAAGAGTATCACGTATTTTTCTCTATATTATGTACAAAACTGTCATAAAATACATTCATTTAGTAAACTTTATCGTACGAGCCTAAATAGACTATAACGGATTTTTTTAATTGGAACCAAGCAATCCAATATATAAGAATTTGACTTTAGTATCAAACTTAGTATCATTCGATTTTGCTTTATTATGGCGATTTTCATCTAGTGAGATAGACTGCTCTTTTTTGAGCTTTTATAAAATTACTTTAATATACGAATTAGTTGAAAAATAACTACAAAAATAAAAGATAACGCCTGATTTGAGGAGTGCCAAAAAGGTCTTAACAAAGCACCATAAATTGTTCCTATAAGAGGTAAACTTAGCTTGTTCATTTTGATCGCTCACTTTCATAAACATATTCGCACCTATTCTATCTAATCTAAAAATAGTTATATTGCTAAGACATTTATTGTTCCTTACATAAATAGCTCGTGTTTCAAAAGTTTCCATCTAAATATATGAAATCTGCTGTTAAATCACCAAGCCCAAGCTATCGACTACTAGAATGAAAATATTGAAAAAGGAATTCTCCAAACCAATCTTTCATTTATTGTTGCAATAAACAGAAAACATGATAGTTCTTTCTATACAAAAAAACTAAGCTTTCTTTCCAACTTTAACGAGGTAATCGGAATACTCAACAAAAGGATGTTTAGATTGAGGATTCACATTCCACAGATCAGGTGTAAGATATTCAAACGTTGTCCTGATAGCGCTATAGGTGGCTTTAGCTGAAAAACAAAGATTTCATAAACAACATTTTTTAAGATTACTGTTCAAAGATAGTAATTAATTTTATAAAATAGACTCACCGAAATTACCAAGCGTGGCCGTTTGTCCTCTGGCACTGGTATAAACATCCTCAATACCGGCCATTTGAAGCAACTTCTTGGGTACAGGAGCACTGACAATGCCAGTACCTCTTGGCGCAGGAATAAGTCGCACAATGACAGATCCACACTTGCCAGTCACCTTACAAGGGACAGTGTGAGGCTTTCCTAGTTTATTACCCCAATAACCCTTTCTGACTGGAATAACAGAAAGTTTGGCTTGGATAATTGCCCCACGAATAGCAGTGGCGACTTCCTTGGCACATTTGACACCTAAGCCCATGTGACCATTGCTGTCCCCCATGGCCACAATAGCCTTGAACCTAGTACGTTGACCAGCACGAGTTTGCTTCTGGACAGGCATGATCTTCAGAACTTGATCCTTGAGGTTACTTCCCAAGAAGTGATCAATAATTTCACACTCCTTGATCGGTAAACTATAGATATAAACCTCCTCCAGAGTCTGTATCTTTCCATCCTTGACCAAGCGACCTAAACGTGTGCAGGGCTGCCATTCTTCTGACTTGCCACCTCGGCCTCGACCTCGTCCCCGCCCTCGTCCACGACCTCCTCGACCACGTCCACGGCCTCTACCTCCAAACGAGCCTCTGAAACCACCACGAGAACCACCGGCTGAATCCATAATCGCCAATTGCTGAAATTTGAGAATAGTAGCCAATGAAAATAAACACAATCTTATACATACAAAAAAGCTTTAAAATAAATATTATTTAATAACCATATTTACTTAGACCTTATTATTGAATGTACTGCTTAAATTGAATTTTAACTGTGTATGAGTTTTGTCCTATGGGGGGGGGTAGATGAAAAGCACAGGTGTGTACCAATGGGGATTAGGCCATGAAATATTTTTTTTAAAGAGGTTGAAGTGTATATTTGGACTTATTGAAATAAAAAAAAAATCATGAAAAATTAAGTCATGGAAAGGATGATCATTAAAAAGCTGAAAGTTTGTTCAAGGGACCAACTGAAAGTCAGGCTACCACTGGTATATAACAATACATGATTTCACATACTTCGGTGGATACTCATAAAATTGTAGTTTAATGTATTTGAAACTAGGACATTCAACGTTTTTTCAATAGTCACTTTCATTGTTGATTTTCTTGAATCTCTATGAGAATCATGTTTCCGATTGTTTCATCATAATTTGAAATTTCTTGACAATCTATTTTTCAAACCTTTTCTCCTGACTTCTACAAATTTACTTATTTATAGTGACATGCAACAGTTTGTCAATAACTTTTGATCTGGTTTACTTGAAAAGAAGTCCAATGCAGTTCTGTTGAAAAATTGCAGTGTTTATTGAATATGTAATGATTTTAAATCAAGGATATCCCCGTGGAGTCAAAACTTTCCAGCATCATACCATAGAAAACACTTAGTGAACTGTTGAAGCCTTTTACAACAATTCCAAGGTATAGGAAGTAAAGTTATCTCCTTGCAACAGCTGCAATTATCAAGTTGCACATATTTTGTAAAGACAAGCAGAGAACTTGTCATCAGGTATTGCTAAACTTCAAGGTCTTTCAACTTCTTCATAAGAATATATACAATGATTTATATCCATGTATTTGTAACAAAAAAATTGAATATATGTATATAGATGGCAACATTGGTTTAAATTGCAGGCATGTAGAACCCAAATATTTTAACCATTGTTGGCCAATAAATCAATGTTATACTATTATTGTACAATAAATCAATGCTATATTATTATTGTATGTAATTTAAATACTTATATATATATAATATTTGTTCATTAAATATCAAATATTTAAACAGTATTAGATTTTCTTTCTGCACTTACATACACTTTGGAATTACTATGTAAATTTATATAAAATACAAGAATTGGGTATACTTTGAAACAATAATGCTTAATCTAAAAACGGTGGTTAATATAAATGGTTTGATAAGAAAATGCTTGAACAATTTAAAGAAGAATTTTAAAGAATTCATATTTTTTAGCTCAAGGAATGGCAGCAAAGCCATTACCTCACTATTCTGGAACACAAAATTCTATTGGTGTCCCACAGAGGCTACTGTATTCAAGTGTCTGCCAACAGAATTATTGAACCTGAACATCTGCAGGGAATTCACAAGGAATCAGATACACTACTTGTTGCATTCCATGTATCAAAAACTGAAAGCATGATGTCATTCACACAGCTTACACTGATATAATGGTTATTAAACTTTCATATATGGGATTCTCTGATTCTAGTGGAATCTTGAATAAACAAGTTATTATGGACTGTGGAACAGGGAGCAATCATTGCTACATCAATATATCACAACTTTTAAACATATTGGAATGTATTCAACCTGGAATAAGTCAGGCATTGCCAGGTCTGGACACATTTAGAGTGTGATTTTACATCTTGTTTCTATCAAGAAGGCAAAATGAAACTGTTAAGAAATTCTCTTGAAAGAATTGATCACAGAAAACCCTTTCAGATATTGTAATTTTCTCAGAATTTGTGTGTCGCTTGTATTTGTGTGTCACTTATGCAAAAAACGTGAATGATGCTTGTTATATACTATTCATACGCCTGAGTGGTAAACATGATGAAAAAACGCCACTAACTAACGTCAAGTGTATTGACTGTGCCCTACTACCACCCGGTGAAAAAACTTTGTTGAAATATCTGCAACAAACTCATTGTTTCAATATTGTGGAGAAATGCACATCTTCCCAAGCCAATCAATTTGGATGGCTACTAAAAGACCAAATATTATTGCAACTTTGGTTCATGGATGTTGCTGTTCCAGAATGACTTGTGAGCGAAGAATCTACTATGTCTGTTGATGATGAGGACAAGCAAGAAGCATGGACAGAAGATAGTGATTCAGACATTGATTAGGCGATTTTCGTTATATTTATAACATTTATTTTTATCATTATTCTATATTATTTGATTCTATTTTACATTACATATGTTAGAACTATTTGCTACTTAAGATTCATAATCTATATATATAGTTTCTAACTTTACTAACTATTTATGTTGTTGTATTTACATTGATTGATACTAGTATGCAATTAATTCTGCTTAAAATGTGTAGTTTTAGTATGAAAAAGAACTTACATCAATAGAAAATCATATTTTTATATATGATAAAATAATATAACATTATGTGGTCCATAATAAAAAATATTCCTTTAATCTGTAGTGTATATTGATTTGGCTACTCAAAAAGAAGTTGGCTTATTTAGTTGTATGTTCATTCTTTGTGTATTATATCTATTGTATTAATTTCTTAATTGGAATCAATAATGTGTAAATCATATATAACACATCAACATATAAAAATACACAACAGAGATACACTTTCAAATATACAATAATAGAACTCCTAAAAGAACAATATATGAATTAAACTCATTCCTTGTTTTATAAAGCAATCTATCAATATCCTTGAATTTGGATTAAATTTTGTTGTTGTAATATGCTGTTGTTAATGTTTTATGTAATGAATATTAGTTTTGCAATTTTTTGTAATTCACCTAATTCTGTATGTTACCTAAAACTTTGCAATGTTTATAGGTTTTATATTGTAAATATACCTATAATCGATATATGTACATGAAAATATTGAGACAGATTGATCATCAAAAAGAATTAAAACAATTAAAGACATTTTATTTTCAAATACAGAAGCCACTTTGTAAATGTTTTGACTACTATACATTTACTGAATGAGGGATAAACTAAATTCATTCTGTTTTGATTACATTTGAAATAAAATGGATATAAGTTTTTCCTTAAATTAATAATAAATATCACTTGTTCTACAAAAATGTATAAAATGTCATTTAATGCATTTTTCTTTTATATATTGCTAACCTTTACATATGAGCAAGATCTTATTCAAGGAAGAGAGAATAATATATGGCAAGGAATTTGATTTTAATGCAACTAAGTTGTGCTTTTAGTTTTGTATTCAGGGGTTTCATTTAGTTGATTTCAGTTATATGGCAGTTCTATTTGGCTAACTTTAATGATATGAGCTATAAGGGGTACCTATAGTTAATGGCATCTGTCAGGGGTTAGGAACCAACTAAAATGTATGTTGTTATTTTTGTAATGGGGGGGTTTTCAGTGCATCATTTTAAGTTGGTTTCAGTTAGAATCATTTTCCATTAGGCTAGCCTAATGATATTACTTATAAAGGGGAGCTGTTTTGAATGGCGTCTGTCAGGGGTTAGGAACCAACTAAATGTCTGTTGTTTTATTTTCAGATTCAGGGGGGTTTAGGGCATCATTTGAACTATGTTTCAGTTGGGACCATTTTTTATTAGGCTAGTCTAATGGAACACGTGCCCCCTATGGTGTCTGTTGGGAGTTATATAACTGTAAAAACTGTCTGTCACTATCATATAAGTATAGAGGACCCCTGGTGCCCCCAAGGAACCAGCTAGACATCAGCAGATGTCCAGTTTCTTAGTATTTCGGACTAGTACTAACCAATCAGGGGACTGTGTTGCATTAGGCTGAAGGGTCTGGGCTCCCAGTCTAGTGGTCAGTATTAATAAACATCTCAGAAATAGGTATTAAAACAGGGCGGCCACTGTTTTTTCTTCAATCTTTGAGGACAAATTTTAATAAAAATTTAAGGACATAAAATGTTATAAATACTATAGTCAAGACAAACAATTTTTCAAAATTTAACAATTTAAATATGCTGGTAACAATTAATTTTAACATTAAACAATTAATAAAAGGTAATATTTTTAAAATGAGGACACAAGGCAAATTTTGAGGACACTTAGAAGAATTTCAGGATTTTTGAGATATTCTTGAATTTCAAGGATGGGTGGCCACCCTGTTAAACATGTTGAGACATTATAAATAAGTAGTAAATGTCCACTGAATTTGGGTAATTCCTCCAACCCCATGGCATGTCATGCTGAACAAATGTGCCAAAGAACAGGGTCCAGCCACATTCCTTTCATATGAAATGGTACAAACCAATTTAATCATTGACAAAATGATTGCAGCTGGACTTATTATTAAAAATTATTACCCTACACCCCCTCAGCATTACATAATACTTGAACAGTCTTAATAATTTAGTACTGACTAAATAAGGAATATATATTAACAAGAATTTTCAATTTTCCTGTCAATAATGATATACAAGATATAATATGTGTATAGTTGGTGTTTACACACAGTTGCAGAGCTGTGCCAGTTTTTCCTGTGAACTACTCAGAGCCTTGCAGAAATAATTTTGGTGCAATTGTTAGGTGGCTTTATTAGTTAAGTCACTGCATGAGACTGGCCCTATTCCACATGGGATCAGCATGTTGTTGCTCCCAACACACCATGATGTAGGTAGGAGTAGAGGCTTGATCAAGACTGCATTAATTTGTTTATTATTTATAATTGTTTTAGATTATGTTTTACCTTGACATTTTAAGTTAGTTTTGTTAATGTTTTTTTTATTTTTGGGGAGATGTTTATTACCCACATCTGGTGGACACTTTACATATTTATAATACCTATGTCTGGGATGTTTAATACCAGGGTTCATACAGTTTTAATAACATGAAATTCCTGACCTTTTCCAGACTTTTACAAAAAAATCCCTACCTTTTTTCTATATATTTTTGGTGACTAAGCCAAGTCAGGTCTATGAATACTTCCCCCAGGTTTAGGAATTATACTGTACTCACAATGTATAAATCAATAATCTGTACTAGACTAGTGGAAAGCATAGGTTGGAAGAACAATAATTACAATATATATTGTCATTTGATTTGTTGTAATATTATAAATAGAGAGACAGACAATGCCTGCACCTATTTGGCAGACTAAATGAGTAATAGAAAGAGATAGACAATGCCTGCACCTATTTGGCAGACTAGGTGAGTAACAGAGAAAGCAAATATTGATTCTCTACAATAGATACCTAATGCAGATATACCTAAATAAAGATAGACATAACCATTTTAATAATGGTACAAAATGATGTTGAAATGAATAAAGATATTTATTGTAGTAGTTTATAGAGATCGGGTTAAATAAAATAGACAACATATATACCAGTCTCAAATTCCCGACTTTTTTCAGACCTGTCTATCAAAATGCTTATTTTCGGTCAGGTCAGGACAACAAAAACGTAAATTCCAGACTTTTTCCTGAATTTTTGACCCTGTAATACTTACCACTCCATTCCATTGACATTTTTGGGATGGGATGTTTACATATTATCAACCTGATTGCATTGTTATGTTTACCAATCTGCTATTATTACTAATATGCACTGCACAAATTACCTATTTATATTATTTTTGTAAATTTGACTGCTTTATATTAAATTAAAAATAATTATTCTATTATAAATAATTAATATATATTTGCTTGCTTGTATTGAATTTGTATTAATAAATAATTTACACATCACTGTTGTAAATTCAACTGCTTTAAATAAAATAATTCTATTAAAAATAATTAATAATTTTTAATTTATTTTTGAATTAAATGTTTTATTATATTAAGGTATTTGTATATAATTTAGATTTTTATATAAGTTTAAAAATTATTCAAATAACTGAAATCAATTGGTAGTTTGTGCAGCACTTATTAGTAATAAGCACATATTGGTAAAATGTGCTCAAGTTATACTAATGAATATGGTGTTTTAACAGTAGGTATGTGGTATTAAAATCTTGAAAAATACCACCAACAATTATCAATAGCCATCCTTATGATGTTCATGTTTCATAAAATTAACGTATAAAATTGTATTCAATGCTGCATTCCATGTTTTAGTAATAACTGATCAGGTCACGTGGAATCCAAAAAAATCTATCACAGATATTGATTGTCTCACAATGATTTGACTACAAAGCCAAAAAGATCATGATCAATATATTGGTCTTATAATCTGCATATTTCATATAATCATAAATATACTATAAATTCAGAAATACTAATAAAGAAAGACAACAACCCATGCTTGTGGCATGACAATATTTAATAATATGAATAAACAAAAGCATGTAAAAGTCACATATCCTTTATTACATACAGAATGGCCTTTTTATTCCATTAACAAACTATTGTTCCATTTATTATATATACAGTCCATTTAGTACCCAAATGGAAGTGAACAGCCTGTTTTATTGGCAGCCATTTTATTCTGAGTGTACCATACCATTTATTACCTACAGCCTATTCTGGTGCTGGCATCAACCAATGCTCTAAGTGAACAATTATTTAATGCCATGAAATGTCTGAAAAATTATTTGTAGTCAACTATGATAAAGTAGCAAATTTTCATATGAAAATGTTCTTTATACAGGGAATGGCTGATCACAAATTCCACATACAATCTCCTCAGGGTTCCCACGCTTTTCACTAGACAAAATTCCATGACTTTCCATGACCCTTTTCCATGACTTTTTCCGCAACT
>JAUZNC010029881.1:0-15590 GCA_034780395.1 Vannuccia rotundouncinata | reverse complement strand
GTGATACAGGTGATGATACTGACATACAGGTGATGATACTGACATACAGATGGTGATACAGGTGATGATACTGACATACAGGTGATGATACAGACATACAGATGGTGATACAGACATACAAATGGTGATACCGACATACAGATGGTGATACAGACATACAAATGGTGATACTGACATACAGATGGTGATACAGGTGATGATACTGACATACAGATGGTGATACAGACATACAGATGGTGATACTGACATACAGATGGTGATACTGACATACAGATGGTTATACTGACATACAGATGGTGATACAGACATACAGATGGTGATACTGACATACAGATGGTGATACAGACATACAGATGGTGATACTGACATACAGATGGTGATACTGACATACAGATGGTGATACAGACATACAGATGGTGATACAGACATACAGATGGTGATACAGATATACAGATGGTGATACAGACATACAAATGGTGATACTGACATACAGATGGTGATACAGGTGATGATACTGACATACAGATGGTGATACAGACATACAGATGGTGATACTGACATACAGATGGTGATACTGACATACAAATGGTAATACTGACATACAGATGGTGATACAGACATACAGATGGTGATACTGACATACGGATGGTAATACTGACATACAGATGGTGATACAGACATACAGATCGTGATACTGACATACAGATGGTGATACAGACATACAGATGGTGATACAGACATACAGATGGTGATACTGACATTCAGAAGGTGATACAGACATACAGATGGTGATACAGACATACAGATGGTGATGCTGACATTCAGAAGGTGATAGACATACAAAAACTGGCAACATCTTAATTATATTCACAAACTAACCTGTTCACTGCAATATTTTTGTGTCCTTCGAACAGAATTTCACGAATAACCTCTGCCTGTACCGCTGCAAATACACCAGAAATAACGCTCTGGAAAAATGACAAAAAAATAAACCCATCGATAATCAAGATTGTTCTTTATATATAGAATGTCCCAAAAGTAAACGAACTGCCAATTAAAATTTAGCAATTAGGAAAAAAAATATATTTATTCATAATAGGTAATAAATTTTAAATTATTTTAAAATGCCTTACAAGTGATTCAAGGTATTGAATTTGGTACTTATTTTAAATATTTTATTTATTCATTAATAAAACATTAATTTAAAATATGCAATCCGTATTAACAGAATGCTTGTGAGTTGCACTTCATATGGACTATTATTAGATAATGGTAGGTTAATGGTTAACATTAATAATTCAAAATTATTCAAAAATAATGAAACATTCAACATACCTATTCTATGCAACTAGCTTTATAAATCCACTCAGAAACCTATAATACTATAAGTTTACATTAATCGTATTGTTAGGATTTAACGCAATTGGTTCTTTAAAATGATTCGATTCTAAAGAGAAATGATTGTAAATCATGTAAATCATTTTAAAAACTGTTTATTTGTCAAGGAAATCTTGCAGCTTCCCAGAGAATTTTTAATATGCATCCTAATAAAGTAAAAAATTATATTATTATTTGGTTTTAAAATGTGTATATAACTCACGTGTTTTTGGGACAAGAGATAGCCTTGTTTGTCTGATTTATGAAAGCAAATATTCTGGTCACGCCATTCATTTCCAAAGTTCAAATTCACATTTCCAAATAAAAGAAATTTTAACGCCTGCAATAAACAAAGTATCCAAAAAAGTATTTCAAAAACGGATTTTAAAAAACTGAAATATATAAGTAGTTAAAAAATAGTAAGTAAGTAAAGTAAAACGTTAATTATAAAGAAAACGACCTTGGTCGGCCATGGTGCAGATACAAAATATACGACCCAGAACATCTCACCATTATTGTGTCCAGACCTAAGGGAACTCCCTGCAAACACTTTAAACTTCTGTAGATCACAACATACTGGCTTTCCTCTTTAACAGCTGGTTTAACAGACTCTGGCTCCGTCTTGCCCAGCCTAACCGGCATGTCAGACGTCGAATCAGTCTTTACCTTTCCTACCCTCTGACCAATCATCGATCGCATGTAGCTTTGTCGATCTCCCTGTGTCCAGGGTTTTCTGGCCTCTTTGAGTCGTGCTTCCATTTCTCGTTTCCGCTGCAAAATATCCTTCTTCTCGGACACCGGGGGTGGAAGAGGAGAAGGGGGCGATGGGGACCCGTTTAGAACTGGGCTCGATCGGGCACTGCTGCGTGATTTTTTACCATCCGCTGATGAAGGTCCTATTCCTGGCACAACAGCCTGTCTTAAGCTGGAGGAGTTGAGAAGAGGGGCATGTGTGACTGCGGTAGAAGCAGGTTCAAAGGGCACAGTTTTGTCGAGCGATCGCGAAGCTATGTCAGAATTTGTGTTGGTTAGTGGAAGTTTCTTCTTGGCAGATAGTTTCTTGGGGGTGATATTGGAAGTTGCTGGTAGGGAATTGTGTCGAATTGGAGGTAGGGGTGTCACCTCTGATTCCTAAAGGATAATTATAAATGTTGATTCCAGAAAAAAGTCAACCTAAATATTGAAAATTATTGTCAAAGATTAAATTTAGAATTAAATTGTGAATTAAAAGTAAACTAGTTCCAAAATCTTAAAACAGTTTTTTTCGGAAAGATTAAAAATAAATCCGTTCTTCAAAACTTTAACACCATTAACAGTCCAAGATCTAAAAACCACTAACCATCTACCGGCCTCTTTGTTAACGAATGTCAGTAGACTACCTTGAATCGAAATCGTGGTCCTTTCATCGTGGACATGTTAGAAATAGAGGTAGGATTCAAAAGTGAGTTTGGCTGCCATCGAGTTATGTTGTTAGGTCTCTTCTGTGCAGCACCAAATCGTGGACCTTCCCTAGCTTGTAAAGACTGTGAATCAGAGTGGAAGCAGCTGTCAAGACCTCGACCAAGAAATGATTCACTTTCCAGCTCATCTTCAATCATCAAGTCTCCATGGTGCTGTACACCTAAGAAATTCGTTTTAAGATAATGTTTAATCTTCAAATTATTATACAAAACGTAGTATATAATTCTATGAAAAATTGATTATATGTTAAACAATGATTCATCTCATGATATGTTAATAAATATTTTAAAAAAAACTACATTACATCAGTGAGTTTTTTAAGAATTATTAGTTAGTATAGCTGTCATTTATTATTTAAATTATGTCATAAAATGTATTCTGACATAGTAGGTAAATTTCTACAGTATTGTAGTATCTTAGTAAGGGTTAATTTAATACAGTTTGATTTGTTTTATAGATTCTGTATTGTTTGTATATTTTTATTGCATGCTTCTAGGTCATATTAAGTAATATTCATATTGAGTTATAGGGCAGCCCAGTTTGTTTCTTGAAACTCATGCAAAATGCAGCTTGCAAGTTTCAAATTTGACACCATCGTACCATCATGGTAAATGTGCATTTATCAACAGATGTCAAGAGTTACTATTGGCAGCTTTATTTAAATGTATAGATTGTGCAACCAATGCCATCAAAAAGTGCTTCAAGCAACCAGGAGTCCAAGCTTATCTGAACGTTGAGTTTTTTGTTAGGACATCTGTGTGAGAATTTTATCGAAAATAACATTGTATGTTCTAAGACAACATATGATGGATACATCGACTTTAAATTACTTGAACATCAACTGAATGTCTTTTTTTATGTTATGATGATTAAATGGTCAACAGTTAACCAACAGATAACCATAAGACTACAGCTTCCAAGATGTCATCACATTAATTTTGAAAAAGACAAACAAATTGTTGTCATTTCTAGTCTTCTTTTTGTGAGCCCAGCAACCAATGCATCTTCACAAAGATTGTTCTCCCCATTCTTTTATCTTTTCAAACAACACTAAATTTGTGTTTTTTATGAGATCAACATTTAACAGTGTAATCAAGTTAAAATACAGTTACAAGAATAATACAATTATAATACAAATTACAATTCAAACACATATAGTGATTCCCTGGATATAATATACCTCAGATATAAAATACTGTTTTGATGGTCTCTTTAAGGTACATTATAGTGGGATTATACTGTTAATATTTTAAGTAATGAATGAAACAATAGTAATAAATTTTAATTAATATCATTAATTTTATAGAATTCTTAAATAGTCTTGTTTTTCATGTTGATCTTATTATTTAGCTTATATATGTCTAGATATATGAGAGAATATTTGCAGAGTACTTATTAGGCTTTTGAAAAAAATTATTTAACAGTTTTTCATTATGGTCAAAAAGCAAATTGAAACATAATAAAATCCTTAAAGTGTTAAACTTTTGGATAAATAAATGGGAGGATTAACACAAAGTTAAGATGTCAAAAGCACTTGCAACACCTTTGAACCACTCACAAATAATAAACAGAGTTGTACTATATTTGCTACCTGTAGCCTGAAAAGTGGTGATTCACCAGCATGTTGCTATTTTTAGTCCATGTATAATTTATTAAAGCAAAAGAAGTGCATGCATTTGTAAGTTTATGACTGGCACTTACATGAGTTTTTAAAATTTTGCCTGGGTATACAGATTCAAAAGTTGTTTTCTAGATATAGCTATGTAAAATCTCAGTAATAAGAAACAATCAAAATTCAAATTCTCAATTCTTATTGGCTGATTTATGTTTGAGTTAATTTTTTAGACTTTCAATTTAACTATAGTATATCAATACTGACTTTGTTACATTAAATTGCTTTTGTTTACCCCCACCCCACCAACCCCCTGACTGGAAAGTCTCCAGGAAGATCTGCCAATTCCAGGAAATACCCTTCTGAACTCATAATTAAATACTTTAAAAATGTTATTCTAAAAAGTAATATTTAGGTTTTAATTTCTAAAATGTATGTATGATATTCACCTGGGCTTGCAAAAAAAACTTGTGTTATAATAATTCTTCAAATTTATGCTTAAAAATGGCCTCCACTATTTTTTCAATTGCGGATTTACATAACTTGCCCCAACCCCCCCCCCCCCCCCCTTAAAATTCTGGCTAGGACCCTGTACCATAAATATTTTAAATGTAAAACAAGCAAAATTATACATTTAAATTTGAAAATATGTAGAATTAAATTACCTTTAATATTCTTGTCCATCAAAATTATTAAATATGTATGGTGTATTATATATTGCTTTTAAACAATAAAAATTTACTATTACAAATAGATGTCATTTGTTTGAAAATTATTATTAAAAAAATATTTATATTATTAATTAATTTTAGGAAATAAAAATAGGAACTGTTTAACTATTTTTATTCTAATTTAATTTTTACAAGCACAAATATTGATCAATTTACATGTGTATAGACATACATTATTTTTTTTTTGTATATTCGTATTTGTTAATATATTTATGACGTATTATGATATGTAGATTTTTATAATATTTTATTTTGAAAGAAACCCTTTAATTCGTTATATATAATAATTAAAAATGTTTATGTTTGATAACCGCGCTGTTTGCTGTTTCTCTAGAAACAATAAATAAGAAATATGTATATATATAAAGAAAATATATATATAGAAATGAAGCGGCTTGCTTATTTTATTCGCTGCATAATAGCGTCCGGCATATAGACTGGTAAACAAAAGAGTTTTGATTTCAGCTATAATACCATAGAGTTATTATGCAATTCTTAAGTTTACATACAATCAAATATTTGTTAATTATTTCTCTGAAATTTTAATTCAGGTCCAGTGCAGACTACGTACGTCATGTACCCCTCAGCCAATAACGTTGAATTAACGTTAGACAAATGTTAATACAGAAACATTTTCTAAACGTTAGTTTAGAAACTATTTTAAACGTTACACAAATGTTTATTTTAAGTTAAACTAACGTTTTGTGGAAATACTTAATTAGGTATTGACAATATTGTAAAAATGATTGCTTAATGTGTATATAGCGTTGCATATAGCTATCAAATAACGATTAAATCAGATTACATCAGTTTCTATATTTTTTCATTTAATGTAAGATACTAGCTTTTTCTCCGCTTATAATCATAAAATTTATTAGACCAATTCTTTGAAATTATTAGTCGTTTTGTAGTTCAAAAAATTATACTTTCAAATTTTAAAAAGTTTTCAGGCACTTGGGAACAAATAATATTTTATTACAAGCTAGCTTGTTAAGTGTCACTGTTTTCATCTTCACTTGATATTTCGTGATAATCTGTAAAGAAAAAATTAAAAATATGCGTATCCAATTAAACTTTTGAGTCCCATATATAATATATATAAATAAAATAATACGTTACTTTGAAATTATTGAAATTAGTAAATAAAAGTGGATTGCTGTAGATTTCTTGACTTATATTATAAAACAAAAAAATGATTGCAGGTTATAATTATTGTATTAAAACAGAAGTACTGGCTCCTGTTAATTGTACCACAAATAAGTATTATTATTACAATTTAGTTAAACAGATAAATAGAAACTTATACATATATCATCCAATGTACACAGTATCGATCCTTTATACATTATAGTAGATTTATATGGTAATTGACAACAACGATCAAATAATAGCAATATATTTACGTGTTTAAAATAGATAATTGATAACTATAAAAGTAGCTGCCTAAGACGAGCTAGATTTTTACATCTCGATAAGACTACTAAATTTAGCGTTTTACTAAAATACCTATCTACCTTTTTGCGCCACCCATACCTAATCATCTTATATATCATTTTCATTAAATTACGATTTTATTTTGTACTACACGCTATATACAATTAAACAATCAATAATTAGAAAATATAATAATCGTTTTAGTTAATAAAGAAAATAGTAATATAAGGGAACCGCTACAAGTACTCGGGTAAATAATAATATATTATACGTCTCAAACTAGGGCAAATTGCGAAATGTCTTTTATAGTCTATCAAAGTTTACTCCAATGACAAATATACAAAACATATTACGCCAAATTAGCAAGTTGACTTTATTTGATGGACTGGCAGTTGTGCTCATACGCCCCAAATTTCAATAATAGGAACCTATAACAGTACTTATATATGTAGGGCCGGGATCGCGCTCAATAAAAAAGATCAACATATAAATGTTGACCTTTTTAATTATTATGACAAAATAATTATTTTCTAGGTAATTTTGACATTGAAATTAAATATAGTTGGACAATTTCACGTCTGGTATCATAACGTTTATGAGTAAACTTTTATATAATTGGAATCGTTTTAGAAATTTTTTGACAATTAGGCTAGTAAGGGAATGGCTTAAACTGTACATTGCTAGAATGAGACGGATTTGACCACATTCAACGTTTCTAGATATACGCTATTTATACTTTGTATTAATTTATATTCACAGATGAACATTTATTACTTTAATTAATTACTATTTATAGTAAATTTCACGAAATATTCTTTTTTCTAATACTGAGGTAGAACAAATTGGAATATTTTTGCTACTAGGATTAAAACCAAATAGACACTGAAACTTTTATACCAGCTGAACTTTAATATAAATTATTAATAACAAGAAAGAGTAAAACAAAAAAATATTAAGCCATTGAAACCAGGTTGTTTATTGTCTAGTTAATAAAAAACAGAGTATATACGACAAACCTAGACAACAGTAGCTACAAGTACAAAGAAGGTTATCCTTTATTTATAAATGAAAAAGTAATACAGAAATTCTAGGATTTCACTACAAAAATAAAGACAATAGTGTAGCAAATTTGTAACAAAAAAGAGAAAGTTTTTCATAAATAATAAATTTAATGAGGTCAATAAAACTGAAACAAGCGTATATTATTACTTTTAATCACAATACTAGACATAATTGGAGTAAATTATCGATTGAACAATAGTAGTGTTATCATAATTGGAAAACCAAGAAAGATCAAATTACAAGATACAAAAATTTACACAATACACAAATACGTTAATAAATTGTTAAAAAATAAAAATTGTCTGGCAGATATATGAGGTTATTGTTTATTAATGTCAGACAAATATTAATCCTATTAAATATCTGCATCAGAGCTTTGCACATCTCAATTCTTACTTATCAGCTGAGGGGTCAGCTTCTTCTAACTCATTTTCGGATGTCCACAGAGTTAGATTGTCACGAAGGAGTTGCATGATAAGAGTGCTGTCCTTGTAACTATCTTCATTCAACGAATCCAATTCAGCAATGGCATTGTCAAAAGCCTGAAATAATTAAAATATAGAAAAATATACCGACAGTTCACAAAATGTAAAACTTCGACATATTATTCAGTTAAAAACTATATTATGAAAAAACGGATTTCAAATGAATAACTAGTACAATTCATTTAATTCTGAATTTGTAAAAATAAAATTCAAGATTTTAAAACTTATAAACAAAAAATAATATTATGTAATACTCACAGATTTGGCAAGAGCACAAGCTTTCCCTGAATCATTTTTGATTTCATAATAGAACACAGAAAAGTTCAAAGCAAGGCCTAGGCGAATTGGATGAGTTGGTTTCATGTTAGTGGCTGCCTCTGTTGTTGCTTCTTCATAAGCATTGAGTGACTTTTCAACAACTTCAGCTTTCTTATCTCCAGAAGCAACCTCAGCAAGGTATCGATAGTAATCTCCTTTCATTTTCTGGTAAAAAACTAGGCTTTCTGATGGAGTTCCATTAGCCTTCTCTGATGCTTTTGGAATGAGAAAATTGTCCAACAAGTCCTGAAAAGAAAAAAAGAACATTTAAATAGTACTATATTTCAACACATAATATTAATTTAAAATAGATTTCATAGAATATGATCAATGAAATAAAATGTAAAACAAATTATAATATTTACAAGTTTGTTATTAGATTATCAAAATTTATTTTTTGTAAACTACTGATCAAAATAACAAAGTTCTGCAAAATAAAAGCATTAAATATAAATAAGAAAATTTCATTAACAGGTAAATAACCTATTGTATTATTTTGAAAAAGAGTTTTAGAGGTTAACTGTATGAGGAGTGCTGTTTATTTGGTTTTAACTCCTTGGACCTCATGGTCGTGAGAGACAAGCAACCTATACAATACCTGAAAAAATGATAGTCAAAAAACCGGAAATCCAGTTTTTATCACAAAATTACAAGTTTAAGAATAACACTTATCTACATTTTAAAAAAATATAGAATAATTTAACATTATGAAATGTAAAATTATTTTAATTTCTAAATTACATTTAAAAAAACAAAATAGCTTCTTATCTGGTACCATAGTATCAAAAAAAAAATTCTGAAAACTAAGGATGCAAAAATTTTGATGCCTGGTTACATACAGAAAACCCTTAACTATTTACAACAGTTGTCTGAAATGAATTTCTCACAAGTAAAAACTATATAAAATCTCCCAAATTATTCACTATATTCATTAGAGGGTCAGGAAAAATGACCCACAAAACAATTGAAAGTTTTTAAAATCTGAAAGTGTATAATACATATAATATTTAATAATCAAACCTAAGAATCAGAATTTCAACATATTTCTCATTCTCCTGGATTTTCACCTAATGATAATAAATGATCATCTAATTTTTCAATAAATGATAATATAAGAAATATGTATTTATAGTTTTATTGGCTACCCTGTACAATAAACAATATTGACACTATAAAGGTGATATACATGAAAAAAAAGTATAATTCTTAATAAATTACAATATTTTAGCATCAAAAAATTGTTGTCAACAGCTAAAAACTCTTCTGACTGATCATGGACATTCATTATAGATCATATAAGACATAGATTGTATAAATTGATATTTCCAAAAGCAGTCAGACTATTTGTAGACATAAGCACTTTTCTAACATTAATTAATAACATTCTTTACAAGCTTTCCACAAATATGAAACCTATTTTACTCAATTTTTAATAATATGTTGTGTACTGGAAGCAAATTTGTGTGTAACAAAGATTATAAACATTACATTTTCTTTTAAGGTAAAAGCTTACTATAACTTTAAAAAACAATCCTTATATTTTTGGATCTTTTCCTTATGACATATCCCCAAAAAATTGCATAAAAATTGCAGGATGAAATTTTATGAAGAATTAAATTCTAGGCTTTATAATCATTTATTAAAGAACCACACATTGTGGGTATGTCTATAAAAATACTGCTGAGTATTTGGAAACTAGAGATACATCCAATATAGGATAGTAAAAGTTACTTTAGTCAATATTAGGAAATACAGAACTATTGAATTTTAAAAATTCATTGATTTATTTGGACTTTGATATTGATGCATTAACTATTGACAGTAAAGTAACTTTTTAGACTACCCTGTATAGTAAGACATAAGAAAAGTTCTAAAGTAAATTTCTAGTAGGTATTACGACTAAATCGAAATTGATTTTCTAGAAAAATGTCTACAAATCATATTCTTGTCTATTTAATTGTAAATTTACTGTAAACAAAAATTAATGTTTATGAATTAGAACTTACTAATACATCTTGACAAGTTTCATGAAGTTCTTGTTCGATATTTTCACGATATTGCTTAGCCATGGTGTGTTTCCTCTCATTTCCCTCAGACTTTTGCTCAATGCTAGACGTAACTCTCCAAGCTGAACGACGAGCCCCAACAACATTTTTGTAAGCAACTGATAGAAGATTTCTTTCTTCACTGCCGAGTTCTTCACCTTGCTGAGTAACTTTCTTCATGGCACTAGCCATATCATCGTATCTTTCTGCTTGTTCAGCCAATTTGGCGATATGGACAAGCTCTTCTCGACCACTTCCATCAATCCAACTAGAAGACATTATTTATTTTTGAAATTATAACGAAGGATAGCTAAACGATTCAGGAAATAGTACACTAAGCGTGAATTCAAATATCGCGGTTGTCGAGTGATACCAAATTGACCTACTTAATAAAGAGAAATTATACAATTCTGTTTTATGGTTATAATTTTTTATTGAACACAAATAAAATAAAATAAGCATATAATTAAAATTATATTTTGAAAATAATATCATTAATGTCTAAATTAGTATAGTATAAAACTTAATGTTAAAAGATTCTGTAATTTGTAGGTCGTTTATGTTACGCAAAATATGCCGCACTAATATTGAACAAAACAAATTTTGTACACTTCAATAAGTTACGATTATAAATAAAATATAAACTAAATGAAGTAATAAATATATTTAAAACAATTAAACAAATATGTTCGGCATTATTTCATATAATAAATTTTAATACTAATAGTGACATAGACATATAGTATTCATTTCTACTTTTGATTCTATCCTAATAATAACTATCCTAATTATTATTTCTAAAAGTAATATGTAATTCACACTAATTTCCAATAAATTTCAATACTAATAGATACTATTTCATTACTAATAGCTACATTTACTCAGAAACACGATCGTTCAATAATAGGTTTAGATCGATTATTTTATGTAAGACTATTTTGAATCAATTTTTTCTGAATTTTTTATTTTAAAAATAATTTTGCTTTATTGCAATGTAGGTACTTTTCCTAAGAAGTTTAGCGGGGCCGTAATTATTTAAATACTTAAATATTAAAAATAAAACATATTATAGTAATACAATGACTTAATACATTATATTATTTATCTATACCATTTCAATAGCAATTCAATTATTTTCGGTAATTGTTTCGTTTTAAAGAGTCAAAATGATTAAAATAATGAGCCTTATAATGATTAAAAGCCTATTAAAATATTGTATGAATTCCCTCTATAAAATGAAACTAATACCCTATGGATAAATCTCTGTAGGGATCACACATTTTGGTATTTTCCGTTTCCAAACGGTTATTTAGTATTGAGAATAAAATAAAAAAGATTTATTTAATTAAAGATGTGAATATATTTAACGAAACCATGTTTTAAATTTCAGTTCATGTGGATAGAAATTAAAAGTTTTAGAGCCACTTAAGTATGAATGGAATAAGCATATTTAGGTGCTTCTTTGTAAACTATAAATTATGCATATATATCTTTTGAGATTATAACTCTCTGTGATTTATGTATTGAATGGATTTTAATAGATACCAAAATATACGCCCGAAACAATGGTGTATTAGAAAAATGTAAGTGAGGCATATTCAAATCGTTGCATTGTACGATAATGATCATTTTCAAATTGGATGTCAATATTTCCAAAATAACCAATAAAAATTCTTGAAAATTGATTAATCGACATCACTGAATGCTACTAAGTTATTTTTAAAGGATAGCTTAATATAATATAGTACATGATATAATTAGCTATTGCTAGATTAATTTTGGTAAATTCGTAACTTGGAAAATACATGAAAAATTCCCGGTAAGTTGTTGTGCATAGTTTAGATCGCTAAAAAAGATATAGGGAGAACCTGAAAACAAACCCAGTTATTACAGTACAAAATAAAAGCTATAGAAAGAAGACAAATTCACACAAAAAAGAACATAATAAATGAAAAAAACACATTCTACAACAGAGCTGCTAAAGCTGAAGAAATATATATGAAGAAAGAAAAGCTGCAAAACAAAACAAAATAACAGGTGTTAACTGGGAAATTTTACAACAACAGAATTCAAATTACAGTTGTGCTCAAAAGAAACGGAGGCAGAATGAAAGGCGGGCAACGATAGTTACAATTAAGCACATCACCGAAGAAAATATCAAGCTGAAGCGAAAAGGGAGATGCCTATCCGTCACTCTTGCTAAAAAACGGAGGAACGAGTCTTTAGAGTCTGAAAGTGATAATTCAGCTTCAAAGTCTGAAGTTATTTCGACATTGAGTACAAAGCCCCAGCACGCAAAGCCAAAAAGACCATCACAGTCCACACTTCTTTGGCGCTAAATAGAATGAAGTGTTTTCTTGAAGATGAAGAAGTCTCCAAAGTACTACCAGGGGCTACTATCATTGACAAACAATTGTATAACCCACATAGAATGCCGAGATGTTGGAGATGTTGGAGAGGTCGAAGAGTGCAAAAACGAGTGTTGAAGCATAAAGGGGCTGACGCTTTTGAAATCTTTAAAGGAAAATACCCACAGTTTCTTTTCAGTATCAAGACTTTCCTGAAATGGCGCCCCGTCCACATCATACACTTTCAAAGAGATCCAAGAAAGTGAAATGTGTTTGCACAAAACATTCTATATCAATAGAAAACTGGCCTCACTTAACAAACTTTGTAAGCCTTTATCAGATCAGTTGTATATTTCCAATGCCGAAAAGTTGACTGAAATTACTCTTTGTCCAAAACAAGAAGATTGTCAAGTCGATTCTGATGCACGGTGCATTAAACAGGAATGTAGCAAATGTGGCCCAGAAATTCTCATCCATTATTACAGCCAAATAATAGAAATGAATTAATCCAGTGATCACGTGGACTAAATGGGAAATTGTATCTCGTGAAAAACTTGACAAAAGGACACAACAAGTAATGAATAAAACATACCAAGAAGTAGTTTCCCATTTTGGATATGTGTTTCAACTGCGCTAGAAGAATTAATGCAAGAGCTGAAACCCTTTTCCTTACACATCTTTCGGGCTTAAGCTGGCAGTGGCGTCAGTTACGAAATTTGATATCTGATTTACCTATAACAGACGGAGCAAATTTGCCAGTTCAAATTGCTGAGGAAACAATTGCCTCCCATGTTAAACTAAGCAGTATAACCCTCTACGTCATGGCAATCTACGGACATATAGTAGCACCAGAAATACTGTTTGAAAATGTCAACATCCTATCCGATTCTGCGCGACACGATAGCCCTTTTGTCCACCGCTGTACAGAAATTCTAATGCAACACTGTCGGGAGACCTATCCAGAAAAGTCTTTTCTGAAGTTACATCGCTTCTCAGACGGATGCGCCGGTCAATTTCGATCGAGACATTGTATGCGCGACCTCTCCTTTGCATTCACTGACTTTGGATTGGAAAGATATGTCTGTAACTTTGGAGAGACGGCCAAATTCAAAAATGTGACTGACGGTCTTGGAGGGTTGTGAAAAGACTTATAACAGAACACAATCTTCAAAATAATGATCTTCTTTTATCGTCTCCTGAAGTAGTAGTTGAATACGCCAGGAAAATGTTTTAGATCAACAAGAAGGACACTCTGGGAGAGAGGGAAAAAAGATAGTTAGACAGACGAGTGTTTTACTTTCTTCGTGACTCAGATATACCTCGTTGTCGCCAAGTACGCCAAGGTCGTTTGCTTCTGGGTATCCAACAAGTCCGCTGCATTGAATCAGTTTCTCCTGGGTTCGTAGCTTTCAGGAATTTGTCATGCTACTGCCGCTTTTGTTTTGATAAAGACTTCACACATTGCTTGAGCGTAACGCTTTTGCTATTTGTTAATGTAAAGCGTACATGTTAATATATACACAAATTATCATGATAGCTATTTTTCTCATACTGTATATTAAGTATTAAATACTGAATCGCTTTGTTGCGACTTTGATGTTTTATCGAACGTTGCCTAGTTTTATTCAGGTTGAAATTTCCGGCGTTCCGTTTTCATATATGCTTCTCAATATAATATTTTTTTAAATTTCACTATTGCTTTAGATTTTTTCATTCCTCAATCTTTCCAACATTTTCACTGTCATTTTCATCCCCTATAGTCCTTCATTTGCAGATAATTTCGAACTTTGAAGTGTTTTGTCAGATTGTCTGCCATTAAAAATAGTTTTGGACACATCTATACTTATAAGGCCAGAGGTGACTATAGCCCCCCGGCCTTAGGTAGCCACGCCACTGCTTAAGATCAACAAATTATAATGAATGATGAAGAAAATGAAGCTATGAAATGATCGTTTCTGAAATATAATAATTACTATGCCACAGTAACAATTTAAGTGACATAAATGTTTCGACTAAAACAATAAAAAGTTATCAATTACAAATAGTGAACAATTTTAATAGGTTAAAACAAAGAAAATCTGAATTTACATAAATTTAAATATTTCAAATAAATGTTTATAAATATTTATACTTAGTGAAATATTAAATAAAAGAATACAAGCAACTAACAAATAATAAAATCTAATGAAACATGAGCTAAATAAATAAATAAATGGATAGTTGAATTTCTCGACAGGATCATATTTAGACAAACAGAACGAATAATCCTAAAGAAGATATCCCCCTTACAATGATAGTAATTAAAGCAATTAAATCATTGTGTGCATATATATTGCACTAAACTAAATATATTTGAAGAGTTTGATTTTCCCCAACGCTTCCGTGACAACGAGGCATCCTTTTCGGTCATCCACAGCAACAGCCATCGGGTGCCAAAGTCCATCCGCCTTGGTGATTAGATGACGCAACAAGCGACCATCCGGTGCATAGAGTAGAATTCTGTGGTTGGTGTTGTCGGCTACAAAGAGGTAACCGAACTTGTCACTGCAGACCCCGTATGGCTGTGAAGACTGAAATATCGAACAACAGAACGGATTTTGTGAGTGAATAAAATTGTATACTAGACAACCAAATCAATTGATAGAATTTTTCATATATCACTAAAATACTGGGTATACGCAATAGCGGAGACATGGAATAGTGTAGACATAGAATAG